>OZ057400.1:22061466-22215940 GCA_964056695.1 Melieria picta | reverse complement strand
AAACAAAAACTGAAACCTGAACGGCCAGCACGCGTAAGTGCATCAGTTTGGTCTGAAAGGGCGTAAAAATCATTACAAGTCGGGCATTAGTAACTGGACATTGGATGTTTTTAACTTTTCTATAGATCGAACTGTGTCATAAGTGGTTGATTTGGTGTTGAAAGCATTCAACTTACTTGAAATTGGCAGCGAGCAGCCGTCCTCGCGATTTTTGCAGCACGTGTTACGCAACGCACAGTATTTTCCCGGAAAGTCCCATTTCAGTGTGTGGTCGTAGGCGGTCACTGTGCCCAGGACTGCAATGGCGGCCAGCAGCCGCAGGCCAGAGGCCGCATTTCTGCATTTGCGATTCATCTCTCTGACTCTCGCGCTCTCTCGCTCGTTCGCTCCCTCTGCGGCACGTCAAACTGCAATTAGATAAAACCAGACTTGGAGTCAGCCAAGGCAATGTGTATGTTGATGTGACAGGTTTAAAAGGTGACAGCGGCTATTTTGTGTCAATTTAAATATTTGTTTGAACGTTTTGTGCGCTGCGCCACAAATGACCGCGAAATTTTTCCAGCCGGTAAAATATTTACGCTTCCGCTTCCAGTAATTAAATTGTTTACATATCTGTTAACCCACTTTGAAATGTGTGTGTGTGTGCGTACTTTATCACCGTAACGTTTGTTGTTATTGTTATTGTTCGTTGTTTATTTGCTGTTGGCTAACATGAAAATACAATTAACAATGTAAAAAAACAGCATCAAAGTGCAAGCAGCATCAGCGACGGCAGCGGCCGACGTGCGCCCTTCACACACACACACACACACACACTCAGCATTTGTTTCACTTTCGTTCGCTGTGATAAGATAAAAGTAAAAGAAAATTGTGCTAGTTGCTTGCAGTGTTGACGATTCGCTGTGGCATGCGACATTTTTCGATGCTGATAAGATTTCGTTTTGCTTCTTGTCGCTTTTGCACCGAAATGCACGCGCGATAACCCCGCTGACAGTTGCAGCGGCTGCAGCAGACGACAGACGTGCGGCGACAGGGAAACTGGCTCGAAATGCGAATTATAGAACAAAAACAACAAAGTGATTGAACTAAATTGTTGAATGCGTTGGCACAATGCGATTTGCTTGCAGTTTCGCAAATGTGTTGGGAAGTCTTTTTAGGTGGGTACAACAACAATGTTGAAGAAATAATTAATTTTTTTTTATTAAAAGATAAAAGAGTGTTTAATAAAATGCTAAAGAAAATAGGAGGTTTTTGGTGTAATTCATCGATGTGTTGCTTATTCGAGAAAAAACAATAACAGTTCTAATCGGATTTTCTAATCGGGTTCCATTGAACTATTTGAAAGCTTCTGCAAATATTTTGTTTACCATTGCATATTTTGTTAATCCTAGATTTGCTTAGACCAGCAAATTCTCATTAAATTTTAATGTGTATTATTTTTGCTTTCCTTTAATATTACATTTCTCTCACAGTTTTCTCTTTAGATGACCAATCGAATCCGATTAGAGCTATTTTTGTTTTCATACAAATTTCGAAATGGTTCATTTAGGTTACTTGTCAAAACTCTCAGGTTTATTACGAAACTAACCTATCCTAATTCTTTACCTAACCTAACATTGGTTTGTTCTTTTTATATTTCCTTTCTAATAAAATACTTAACCCTTTCGCTACAGGTTTTTACTGAGGAAAGTTAGAATTTTTAAATTATCGATTTAGTCTTCTGTGTGGTTATATCAACAACATTCCATAATAATTTTGTTAATTTTTATTACCGGACCCTGTTTTTTTGGATCGTTCGAGCGTTGGTGGTACTTCACTACTTCTCTCTGTTCCGCACCTTTTCTTCCAGCACCTTTCTTTCGATTATGAAATCACTCACTGTTATCTGTCTCGCAGTGACGTTCGTTCCGCGTGCGAAATGTTACTCATACGCCAACGCGTCCCCAGCCACAGATGCTACACTTTATCTAATCTTTCTTATCTATTAATTGAATGTATTATATTAAATTACCATCGCTTAGTGATCAGTCGGTAATGATTTCCGCATTCAAATTCAAACAAGTTAGGCGTTAATGTGGCTTTGTTGTTGTTGTAATATTAATTCAAAGTGGTGCGGCACAGCTCATGCGTGGGCCATATTAAACGTAAATTGCAAAAACCAGTTGAATGGAATGTAAAAAAAATTAAATCATTCAAACAATACCAACAACAACAATTGCGTTAACTACAAAGTGTTACAAAATTATTAGAACAATAACAACAACAACATTTGCGTTAATTACAAAGTGAGTAAGTAAAACAAACATGCGAGCAGTTTCGTTCATTTTTACGCAAAATTTTTTTGTTGGAAAACAATGGAAAAAATGTGCTGCATGTGTACCAAATAATCAGTAATATCTAAAAATATTTGCAAACAAAAATTCGCGAATATGTGAAAAAGTAGGAAAGATGCGAAAAAGAAGAAGAATTAATTTTTTATAAAATCTGACTATCAAAAATATCTACAAATATTTGCGAGAAAAAAAATGGGAAAAGGTGCGAATTAATTAATTTGTAATGAAATGCGATTATCAGAAATATCTAAAAATATTTGCGAAAAAAATTTGCCGAAAAAGTAGAAAACATGTGAAAAAGAATGAATGAATTAATTAGTAAAGAAATGCGATTATCACAAATATTTACAAATATTTGCGGCAAAAAAAAAAATCCGAAAAAGTGCGAAAAAATCAATTAATTAATTTGTAATGAAATGCGATTATCAGAAATATCTAAAAATATTTGAGAAAAAATGCCCAAAAAGTAGGAAACATACGAAAAAGAATGAATGAATTAATTAGTAAAGAAATGCGATTATCACAAATATTTACAAATATTTGCGGCAAAAAAAAAATCCGAAAAAGTGCGAAAAAATCAATTAATTAATTTGTAATGAAATGCGATTATCAGAAATATCTAAAAATATTTGCGAAAAAAAAATTTGCCGTAAAAGTAGAAAACATGTGAAAAAGAATCAATTAATTAATTTGTAATGAAATGTGATTTATGTTGTTTGTGCCGCAGTCAGTGTCAAAGACCCAATTCGCTGCACATAACAAGAAAGCAAAACGGCAAAGCCAGTATTTCATTGAACCAGAGCAACCGATGCAGATCAGTTTGAAAGTCGAGCGCTGGGCGGTTAGAAATTCGCACTGAATTGAAAGTGCTGACGTCAGAGCGTCGACTGGGCGACAAGCCGGTTTGTAGTTGTAGAAGCACAACAGCCACGCGCAATATTTGATTATCGATAATCGAGTCCGTAAACGAAGCACCAACGAGCCGATTTGGTGCTGCGCATAGCCAATAAATTTGCATGATTTACCAAAACTATATACAATATAACGATATATGTCGCCGCAGTGCCGAATTAGCAAACTCGTCCGTCATCACAACAAACAATTAACGAGGACGCTAAACCCAATTGACGCAGTCAAATTATTCGCGCTTCTTGTTGTGGTTATTACTATTTTTGTTGTTGTGCTGTTACTGTGTGTTAGTGGTACTAGTTGTTGAATTTCATTTTTTTCACTTTGTTAAACCTTTGTTTTCTTTTGGTGGCGTGGCGTTTTTATATACAAGTAAAAGTTGACTTTTTTAAAAATAGTGTTTGAATCATAACGGCGCGCGCGTGCAAGCTAGAAAAATGCTCGCATAATTCTTGCAAATTCGCTACGGATTTCTCTTCTCTGGCCAAGCATTCAATATGAGCTACAATATTCAAACAGTATGTTGCAGCTGAAGCAATAATAATAAATTATAGAAGAAGCGACTAGGTTTCAAACATCCGATAGTTAATAATATTCAAATGCTAAAGTTTACAAAACTGGATTTTATAAATTTTATTTTTATTATTATTTTCGCTATTATTTCGAGTCGATATGTTTTTGCATATATTTTGTTTTTGTTTACGAAATACATTTTATTATTTTCTCTTCTTCTCTTTGTTATTCATAGCTCAATTGCATAGTCAGCGAATTACTGACAGCTAGACAATTAGTCAGCGCATTACGATTGTGAATTTCGTTCAAGTTGATCAATTGCTGATAACATTTGAAGTTCAAGTTTGTTGGCTTTCGTCGTGCAAATGGGTGCGTTTGTCTAAACATTTTAATTTAATAAAATAATTTCAACTTTAGACTTGTAAAAGCCTTGAAGAGTTTTGTGCATAATTTTGTGTAGCTTATGGGTTAACAGCGATGGGTGGTTGACCACTTTAGAGGTTAGCGATAACATCTATTTAGATTAGTGAATCGATGGTTAAGATCTATTGGTGGTTTAATGGGCTGTAAGGTCAGTGGTGATCAGTGAAACTTGACCATGACTTGAAAAACACCTTGAACCTTGAAATATCTTGCAGCAGCACCAAAGTTAAATTTGAACAACCAACAATCAAAAAAATCTCGACTGACTTTAAGAATGAAGAGACTCACAATGGACCCAACGGGGTCTCCGGGTAGAAGTGCATGCCGCACACAATCCTTTTTTAACCTAACCTAACTTACCAAAAGAACAAGAAGACAAACTAGTTTCGAAGCAAATTGCTTGTAAGCGAGTTAACAAGCATTTCTCAAGCTTGTAAGTTTATTTCAAATGAAAATTGTTAACTGGGTAAAATGACAAGGGTTGGTTTTTTTTGTGAATTATTATAAACGTTTGACTTTGAAACACAAAATAGTTAACGATTCCATACTTTAATAGTTTTACTCAAAATTTTATTCAATTTATTGCCAAATATTTTAAATATTAACTTTGGTCTGTTTTGACAACATTGATTTAAGAAAACTTGGACATAAAATTAAATTTAAAAAAAAATAAAAAAAAATAAAAATAAAATTTGGTTATACAGTGCAAGCTCGATTTTCGCCACTAATTAAAAACCAGATATGTTGCGAAAAACGAATTTTCGCGATAACAGAACCCAACATTTTGTTGAAAAACTGTATGTAATTTTTAAAATTACAATTGTTTTAACTGATATATTTACATTTTAAACATTTGTAAAGAAGTTGGAGATTTGGAGTGGCTTTTTTGGCAAATATTTTTTTAAAATAACAGCTGAATCACGTAGTTCATATAGTCCTGTTGTCGGCTTAAAAATCCAAAAAGGTTAATATACCAAAAGGCGGGGATTTCCCTTTTTTGGTTATAGACATTGTAATAAAATTAAAAAAAAACAGATAAAAGTCGCGAAAATAGAACCTCGTTTTTCGTAAACTGTCGCGATTATAAAACCTGCAATGTTACAAATTAAGCCGTCGCGATAATGGGTAGTCGCGAATACCGAGCTTGCACTGTATTCCTAAATATATTTTTAACAGTCAAGGTTTAAACTTAAATTATTTTTACAAATTTTCAAAAAACCCATTTCCAATTTTTCAAAAATCTATTTTCGTACATTGTTGTAAATAATATTTTTAAAATAATTTTTCACAAATGCAAAATATTTTTAAAGATTTAAATAAAACAAAATGTTCAATTTTTTTTTTATAACAAAATTTTAAAGAGAAACCTTTTTAAAGAGTTAAAAATAAAACTCTTTAAATTGTTATTATTGTTGAATTTAGTGTCATTGCAAAATATTATGTTACATTTTTCTAATTTTAAACATTTCAATTAATTTCGAATTATTTGCTCAAAGATGTGTTTTTCCATATTCAAATGTCAGTTTTAATTTAAAATTTCTTATAAATGTTGGCGTTTTTAATTTTAATTTAAATATGATTTAAATATTTATTTTATTTAAAATATGACTGGTATTAATTTTTAAGAATTTTAATTTCCCATTTATTATAATTTAAATTGAAATGTGTTTCAAAAATATTCAATTTAATTTTGAAATAGCAATGTTGAAAATATCAACAAATTATCCCAACACATTTTTCAAATATTTTCTTGTGTTCAGTGCTGCATTTGCAGCAAATTACGAGCCGTTTTGCAGTATCGAACGTCAGCACATGGTTCGCATAAAATTCAATTGTCTAATTTGTAGTGTCACCGGTAGCCGACAAGAATATCTTCTGCCAAAAACTTGCTGCAATAATGCCGGTTGCAGTGCATTTATTTTCGGTTTCATTATTACATTTCGGTTGGGTTTTCAAGAATTCCACTACCAAGTGTGCAATTTACGCGAACGCAGCACAATTCGACAGTTTATTGTTTGCAGATGTGTGCAAACGGCGGCAACAAAGGGAGCAACAACTCCGTACTTGTTGGACGCCAAAAGCAAAACATTACAACAACAACAACAACTAGAACTACGCTCAAAATCGAAATGCAGCAAACTCAAAGTGCACCGCAAAGGATCTCAAATGAAATTGCAGAGTTGGCACTTTTCATGCCAATTTTTTGTGAATGTGATTCCAAAGAATTTGTAACTCAAACCAAAACAAAGTTATGGCGTTTAAAAACGTCATTAAGCTTAGTAGTTTTTTCTGTCAGTAAAAGTTTTTACTTGAATAAAGTTTTCAGTGCAATTTTTGGTTAAAACTTTCACAATTTTATATTTGTTCTAAAAAACAAAATATTGTTTTCGTTTCAAAATGCAGTGTTTCAGTTTTAGTTATTCCACACTTTTTTAAATTTCAGTTGAGTAATTGTTTAAATTTCAGTTTTGCAGTATTTAAATTTCAAGGATAATATTGTAAATACTAACTTTTCGTTCAACACGTTTTATGCACAAAATGCTTTTGCGTTTCTTTGGTTTCAATATTTGATTTTCCAAAAATGTGTGTTTTTCACTTTATGCACTTTAATTTCCCAAAAAAATTGTTTTTATAGTTAATAATTTAAAATTTTGCCAAGTTAATGAAACGCGCAAACAATTTTCTGGCTTATTTTGCCAGCCGTTTTCCAATTTCGCGTTCTGTCTCCGATCGCGGTTCGATATAAACTGAATTCAGTAGCAAATTTGCACCATAACAAAAGTATCGAGCAAATTACACAAACTTGCGCAGCGACAGCGCCAGCGCCAGCAAAAAATCACTTTTCAACTCTAACAAAAACGAGTTGAGATATAAATACAGTGGCGCTGTGTTGCCAACTACGGACTGTTGCCGCTTTTGCTCTCAGCATTATTCTGTTGGAGCATTCAAGTGCAGCACGAGAGCCAACACTCGGGCTGTGTGATAGCTGTGCGGCAGCGTCGCTGTACATTACATTAATCATAACAAGTAAATATTTCTATTCAAACACTCCCACCAATGCTGCTAATCAGGTATTTGCTCATTTCCGATGTGCGAAACGCTATGACAACATTACTGCAAAGACTTTACAGTTGCGAACATTGCGAATGCAAAACGACGACAGCACAACAGCGGCTGCGGCTGCACTTGACAGCGCACTAACAGACTTTGGCTATGTTAAAGGTGCGTTGAACAGCGATCGGCTCTGCTGTCGCAGGAGTTAACAGTGCTCTACTACTGTTCATCTCTCTTGTACAGTTCATCTCAGATCTTAGCAGCGCACTTCAACTCAGCTGTGACTGTAATAGAAATGGCAAAATGTAAACAAGTCAGCGCTATCAAAGCTGTTACCGTTCGTTGCTAAAGTGTGTACTGTTGCTATTTCACATATTTGCTTTTTTGTGTTATTTTGCGGCCTTTCATCAGAGCCGAATCAAAGTGTTAAAATATGCCTAATTTGAAATTCAGTTTTGGTAATGTTTTAAGTGTGACTGCATTTGGTTATTTGACGATCGTAAAAAGCAACGGTAGTTTGCAATGAATAAAAAAGCTCGAGTATCGAACCAGAGCAACTAAAACGAGTTGGTTCTTAATAGTTGCTATTGTTTTTGTTATTGTCGTTCGTCATTCAGCAAATGCTAATGAGCAGCACCAATAAAGTTGGCATTCAGACGCACAGGGCGCGCACAGACTGTCGAGCGCCACGGCGGTAAACAAATACAAATACGCACTTCGCACAAGCGCCCCTCCGCTCCTAACGCTGTCATTTTGACTTAATGAGCCGTACGAGCATAG
This sequence comes from Melieria picta, assembly GCA_964056695.1. Classification (NCBI taxonomy): domain Eukaryota; kingdom Metazoa; phylum Arthropoda; class Insecta; order Diptera; family Ulidiidae; genus Melieria; species Melieria picta. The sequence goes on along the minus strand of OZ057400.1, from coordinate 22,207,928 downwards.
CAAATGCGGCGCCTTGTCATTTATATAGAATGTTGTGGAAATATTTGCGGGTCTTATGTATGTTTGGCGTACACATTACAACTGAGTAGTAAATTTTTTTGTCAGACTTTTCGTGGACTTTTTTTTAAATGATGCATCTTCAAGTAGCACTAATTATAGGTTCTGCTTCAACCATTTGGTTGTGGTTTTTCCTCTTTTCATTTTGACAGGTGTCAAAGGATTTCATCATTGCATGATTCACTATGCCATGTCGAATAATTTACTACGTGCAGTTAAGTGAGCTAATAGACTGCTGCAGTCGCCGATATAGAGAAAGAGAGCGAGAGAGCACTGTTTAGGGGCGCTTGCAAGCAGTTTAATCAGCTGTCGGATTATGTGTGAAAATGTGTTTTCAAAGTATTGGAGGTGTTTACATGATCATTATCTGATCTGATCTGTTAATTAAGCTTTAACAATTCAGTGTTCACAACTATTTTTAAAACATTTTTGTGCTATTCAAAAAATGCTTAGATATGTTCATATATTGAACAGACATCTGGCCAAATAATTGCAAATATATTTAGTGCACTTAGTCATCATTGCATCATCGTTTATTGTGCAAATAATTCACTATATTTTATTGTTTTCATTGAAATGTTTTACATGTATTCACGGCAGTTGCATTTATGAAATTTACAAAGTCAACAGCTGGTTTTTAAAAAATACAAGCTTCGATAAATAATAAAATGTAGATTCATAGTGTCTCAATAGGAAAGAGACAGGACTGCATTTTAAAAGTAATAAGCAGTTTTAAGAGTTTTGTTTTTAACATTCAGAGTGACATTAGAAGATTTTCAACCGCATGTCGAATTATTTGGGACCATTTAAAAAATTCCCTAATTGTTTTTTTAAAGAAAATATATAAGACAATATTTATAAGAACGAAAAAATGTTAGGGCACTTTAGTAAACAAAAAAAATGCCATTATAATTCAAATTGATATATCTTATGAGTTAGTAATTATTCTGTTAAAAATAAAAAAATTTGCAAAAAAAATGAGACCAAAGTTTAAAAGGATTTATAAAATGCGTCTATTGCTTTATCTTTGCGAACTCATTGAGACATTAAATCACAAAATAGAAGACCACATACATACTTAAGTATCAATTGGTACTGTTTAATCCCAGATAGGGTTTGGAAAGAAACTTTGGGCCGATACCTACGAGTATCTCCTTCTAAAAAGCAACTTTTATAGAGTACTAGAAGAGCCCCGCGGCTTTGCACGCAAATTTGAAGTTGATAGGCCCAATAAATCAAGTTTCTTCATAGACTTTAACACTTTAACCCATGTTTTGCCCTTTTAGACCCCCAAATTTCAAAAAATCCCGTCTTAGCGGAAATTTATTTTCTTAAATGTACCTAAGGTTCAATTTTCATGTTTGTAGCTTTAGCGGTTTGGGCTGGGCGGGATTGGGATGAATCATTCAGTCAATCAGTCCATTTAGTCCAAATCCATTCTTCCAGTCAAAGGACCCAATTTCATTGATATGCGACTTACAGTTCCAGAGTTAGGCGAAAAATTTTAGTCACAAAAAATGTGCCACGCCCCTCAAATTTTGCCCGCAGAATTAAACATCTATGGGACGACAGTGTACAAAATTGCAATGCTTGCCAACTTATAATTCCGAAGCTATTTCACACAAAAAATTTGGGTTCCAGCACCCACTCCACTCCCCCCCGTCGAAGGGAACGTTTAAATCGTAAATCTGGGCCTAATGTCATTGATGTGCGACCTGTAGTTCCAAAGTTATTCAAAACATTTAGGTCGCTTAAAAAGTGCCACGCCTCTTGTCCAACGCTCATACAATTTAACCACTGCAACGACACGTCTAAGCCATCGCACTGTACTAAATTTCAGTGCTATCGGACTTATAATTCCGAAGCAATTCCCTATTAAAAATTTGGGTTGTATGGGAGGTGCCACGCCCACCTGTCGGGTCGCATTCGCACTATATGGTTTACGGAGATTTAGTCAAAACGAACATTCTGTGAGAGATTCAGCTCAATCGACCATTTAGTTTTTGAGTTTTAGTGTATATATATCGAGGACTTATATTCAATAGTCTCTATTTGCAATATTCACGAAGAAATAAAAGTCACTGAATGATTTTTATTGATGACTTAAAAAATAAAAGTCAGAGTCAAGACTTAAAAAATAAAAGTCATTAAATAATTTGTATTGATGACTTTTATAAATAAAAGTCACTGAATAATTTTTATTGATGACTTAAAAAATAAAAGTCACTGACTGATATTTATTGGTGAATTAAAAAATAAAAGTCATTAAATGATTTTTATTGATGATTTTTATAAATAAAAGTCACTGACTGATTTTTATTGATGACTCTTTTAAAAACAAGTAACCAATAATTGTTATCATAGGACAACTAAAATAAAAATCGAAAAAACTGTTATTTGTGGACTATTATGAAAAAAAATCACAAATAATTGTTATTAAAGGATTTTTAAAATATAAATAACAAATAATTTTTATTTTTAAATTTTTCCATAAAAATTACAAAAAAAAAATGTATTGCCATGTTTGATTCTTGTGGCGAAAATAAATGTATTGGTATATTTCATTTATTTGTATGACCTTTCCTTCATAGTAATTTTTTCAAATATAGTTTTCATAAATAACAGTTATTTCCGGTCTCTGATCTGCAGAATTAATTGCATTGAATAAGAATGAATAATTCATTCATTCATTCATAAACAGAGTAGAGCCAAAGAACACTGGGTGACAACCCTGTAGATATGCCTTTCTTCTTCTTCTTAATTGTCAAAAAAAAAATACAGCTACTGCGCTTAGTATCCTAATTCAGTGGCACTGCACTGTAAGACATCCCTATAGAAAAAACTAAGACTGCTATGTGGTCACCCTGTATATGAAAGTTTAAGTAAAATATTTTCTATTATCTGCACCGACATTGTTGTACTGCTTAACTGTAATCGTAAATACCTTTTGTGTTTGCAAAGTGATAAAACATTTTGTTGGCCTTGTTTGGGTTTATGGAAATTGCAGTTGACTGAGTATTCAGTTGGACTGAAGCCCATTGTCCGCGGCCACTAAGTGTTGTACTAAAAATTAAATGACCCAACTAAATGTACACAGCGCACTGCATGCAGTTTGATAGTTGTTTTTGCAAATTCATTGAGTGTAAAGACACAACAAATATTATCTGCATGAGCGCTGTTTGAGCGAGAAAAATACAAAATTCCCCAAATACAGCAAATAAGTGAAAACTGCTCTACAAGCGGCGAGCCAACTGTCGTCAATGAGTAACCGAATGCGCACTTGAAATACTAATGATTTTCACTATTTTTTGAAAACAATTGAGTGCTGGAATCATTTGATAACGTCATCAATCAGAATATGCAAATTAACATAATTCGAGCTATTCTCGATTGGTAGGAAACGGCTCGTTGTGAGCATTTGGCGCTGATTCATGCTCGATTCGCCCGAATTTCAGCCGTGACTTCATGGCGCCCACAAGTGACGTGCTAATGTGTGAATTGTAAATACGTTACGAACAATTTGAATTTGAAAATAACAATGCTGCCATTGAGTTCATTCAGTATTCCGCAGCGGCAGCGACCAGGTGGGGCGAGGCAGAGGCAATGCGGCAAATTACGCATCGACTTTACGCAGAACGCGTTTCGAGATCAATGTTGTTGTCTATTTGTTTGTTTATTTATTCTATGCAACACTTGCGTATTGATTCGATATGGGCAGCAAAAAAAATTTTAAAATATTTATGTAGATAAAATTGTGAAAACTTTGACGATGTTGTGATCCATGGATTTTCTGCCATTTATAACAAAGTTTAGATGGTTTTTCTTTGGTAGGGAAAATTGCCAAATGATTCAGATTGGCTGAAACTTGAGCATTTGTTAACATTTAAAATTAAAAAAAGAAATTTGCATGTTTACAAAATATAAAAATAATTTTTGCTTTTGTTTTACGCCTTAAAACATTTAGCTTTTTTCAACTACGACGTCAACAGATAAAGTATTTTGCGCATCTGCTGATAACAACGCACAAAAAACATTCCAGCATACAAAATTCAACTTTCAACCAAATCATCAACAGACCAAAATGAGATCATAATTATTTAAATAAAATAAAAAATCAAGTGGGAGCATGAGGGAGGATGGGATGGACAAAGCGCTGTGCCACAATAAAAATATGAAATTAAAATAACCAAAAAATAACAAAAAAAAGCGGTTTGTGTGTACAAACATTTCTCATAAGCAAAGCAACAACAACAACAACACTGCGTCAATCACACAAAAGGCAGCCAACAAACCAAAACTACTATCGAATCGAACAACAACAACTTGTGAGCACACATAGAACGGCGTTGAGATGGCAAAGTCAACGCCACACTCACTTTGTCAATCAATCAGTCAATAAGTTGCTTACTTAGTCAGTTGGCCAATGAGTTGGCTGAACGCACTGAACTGCTTGACAAACAAACAATGAATAACAGCAACAAAACAGCGCAACGATTTTTTGGCATTTCGAGCCAACATTGCAAGAAACATTGAAAAAAGCCCCTGAACAAATACAAAAATTATCAAAACTTGGCTCGCAAAATATGCAAAAAATTATAATAAATATGTGCAAAGTTCAAAGAATGTGGAACATATACTTTTTTTCAATCTTGTGAAATTAGTCCAAGGCCACTGGCGCACGCAGAATTTTGAGGGGGTTTTTGCGTACCACTTTTGAGCCGAATACCATTCGAAACCATATTTTGTACCAGCAATTTTTGAGTTTTTGGGGGGTTTGAACCCCCAAACCCCCTCCTGTGTGCGCCACTGGTCCAAGCAGTGGCGCAAACTTTGATTTTGGGGATTTCCTTTGATTTTCCGAAATTGATTTGATTTTGGTGCAAAGCCCGAAGACAACTTTTGAGCCCATTTCAATCCATATTTGTCACTCAAAATGTTTGTAACAAACCAATATTTAGAGAGAATTTCAATCCCCAAAATCCCTTCTTGTGTGCCACACTGAGTCAAAGTCACAAATGAACTCAAAGCTGAATTTGAGAGATTAAAGAGTGCACAAAACGACTGATAACTCCGCTTATTGTGTGGAATGTTTATTATATAATTTGTCATGTTGTCAGTAAATTGTCATAAAAACTGATTATTAAAATTTACATTGCGTTGTTCTTGCTGTCTTTATGATGTGTTAATAGTCTTTATGATTTGATAATAAAAAAACGCAAATAATCTAAAATTTATGATGCATGATTGTAGATAGGGGGACTTGTAGAAGGGGGAACTCACCAATTCTGTTATTAGAGTCAAATTGTTTGTCACAGATTAAGTCAGCATAGTCATAAATCAATTCTGACTGTTTGAAAAAATAATGTTTGTGCTAAGAAAATGGAGAAGCAGTGTTTTTCATATGAAATGCTATTCACATGGAACAAAAAGTATGATTAGACCAGTCAAACAGTGCTTCGAAGTGGTACAAAAATAGAACAATTTTATGTCACCGATTTTTAAAAAATTGAAGGCATTTGAAAGTTAAAACTGTCATTAAGCAAGATCTCAAATAATGTCTAAATCGGTTAAATTTTGAGAGAGTTATAGCATTAACAAGCTGATCAAAATCAAAATCAAGATTTATGGTTTTGTGATGAAATACAGTTTTGAGCGTTGGCAATTAAAAATTTAACCAAAGGACTGTTTTTGCTTCAATCGAAGAAAATTTTGCTGCTGTGCACTTATAAGAAATCCAAGAAATAATTTCACAAGCAATTTTGAAGAAAAATTTAAACAAAAACCATGTTCTACGATATTAAAATAAAATAATATTTTTCTTTAGAACTATGAAAACGATATATTTTAGTGGAAACAAAAATATAGAATTGCGCATTATTACACCTATTTTTTATATACTCGTAGTCCTCTGGAATGAAATTTCTTTTTTTTAATGAAATAAAAGGCTGCGATTTTTTGAACTTTTGTACAATAATTGGATTTTCGTAAACTATTCTAACTACAAAAATTGGATTTTTGTATGCTACACTGAGGCGCCCAGACGTATATTTTGTTTGGCATGGAACTTTTAACGCCCACAATGTGATGTAGCCAGTAAGAAAAAGTATAGTAGTACTAATGCTATTAAAAATGGGCATGGTCCGCCCACTATAGACAGAGTTGTCATAAGGCAGTCTTTTGTAAAATATGATACCTTCTAATATTAACAAAGTCAATGCCGGAAATTATGAATGTTTTTATATAAAAATGGGTTTGGCTCGCCTTTTTAACCCATTGAGGGCAATATTATACAACTTTTTCTTTAGTATGAGATTTTTTTTGCTAAAGTGTATTTTAATGCTAATATTTGTTAATGCAAAGGAGACAAGTTGAGAAAAAAAAATTGTCATTATTTTTGTTATTAATTCTTTATGCTGAGTATAAAGTAAAAACGACTAACAAGAATGCTTCCCATGCAAACTTTACGACCCCTTTTCCTTGGAGATCAATTTTTAAAAAACGCTGATATATAAATTTCCTTATTTGTACTACCGAATATTTTCGTCAAGTTTTAAACAGATTCAACAAAAAATTCAATTTCCGCTCATTAAGGCCAGCGCCTGGTTTAGAAATTTGAAATTTTTGAAATTTTTTTTTTCCAGAATATGATAGTTTAATATATTTGGAATTATTTTGTCTCTACTCGAACTCCTTCACGTCCAAATTCAGGAACAAAGCACCGCGCTCCGCACCGAAAACCTATTATTTTTTCATCTCCGAAACTTTAAACTCGTTTCCTGAAAAGTTAGTGTTTTTCCATCGGTTGCCATCATTACTCGTAAACTTATGGATCGAATTTAATAAAAATTGGCACACACACTCTTCAGATGGGTTCGCGTAAACTGGACCATTTTGAGGCACATCGTTAAACAAACAAAAAAGTACGCTCATTGTGAGCGTACCCAAAAAGTACCATTTTCCGACTTATGCCACCATTTCCGGAATTTTCATTACTTTTCACTCATTTTAGGTTCAGTTTACAGACAAATTAGTTCTTAACAGAATGCCATTCGATTTTTTCAGATGTGACGAGATTTGCGAACTGCACGCTGGGAACCATGCAAAATGAACCCCAACTTCACGCCGCGATACGGCAACCATTTTGTAACAAGCGGACAAAAAAAAATTTTTTTTACATGTTCAAACAGTAAAACATTTATACCAAAAGAGTTTTTGACAACCAATCTACTCCTTCCTTGAAAACACACTGTCTAAACCAGGCGCTGGCCTTAAAATTGCTTACAAATATTTTTTTTCTTCTACTATTTTTCACCTTCAAATGAAGAAATGTATAATTTTGAAGAGCCATAGCTACTAAATTATTAGTTTTTGAACAATGTTTTGTATAAATATTTGTTAGTTGGAGTATTTACAATAATTATGCATACTTGAATTTTCAATATTGGACACTCGATTTTTTCTATCATAGTTCGGCCACTTTGGCGACACTGTGTGTCGCTACTAATCGCAAGCAGCATTCAGTCCATTACTGGATTTGTTGACAAAATATCCAATTAAAAAAAAATATCCAAATTTGTTTCCATTTTTTTATGCCGACTTGTTATAGGAAAGTTTAACTATATTTTAAAAAAACTTTTTAATTGAAATATTTCAGCTCAAACTTTTACTAAAGCAACCTGTCATTAGTTTCGATTTTTTCTATTTTCAATCTTCCATCATTTCAAAAGTGGAAAATTTGTGTTAATCTCTTTTTAAATTCAAATTGCCCCATGGCGCCGTTTTCAGCAGTCAATCTATATGCATATTTCATCATAACTTCAATAGCTCAATAATGAAATAAAATATTATTGAAAAAAGAAAGAAAATGAAGAAAAAGACTCCAATGTGGAGCAGAAACACCAGCAAACGAATTTTTTTCATTAGTACGCTTTGGTTGAGAGAAACAAATTTCATGTTTAATTTGTTTGAAATTTTCATTAACATGCCAAGTTCATAACTTTGGGGATTAGTTGCGAATTGCAATGAAGCGCTGCACAGCAAAAAAAAAACAAGAAGCGCGCGTTGACGCTACACAATGGCACTGACAACAACAACAGCAACAACACTAATCAACTCTTAATGAAAACATGAAATACGATAACATACACGATTAAGTGGAACTGTCGCCAATTTTATGATGTTGATCCAAATTTTATGAACTCCATCGAAAGGCGCAAACGCAAACGAAAACGATCGACAAAAGACGCTCAACAAAAGCAACAAACTGAACGGCCAGCATAAACAAGACACAACAGCGATTGGGTTAATAAAAAGTTATGCAAAATTTCCAATAACAGTAAAAAAAGCAAAATGACATTAAATGAAAGGAGAAAAAGTCAAGTCAAGAAATAATTTTTCAAGTTTTTTTAATGCGTTGCCATGTTGCAAATATGTTTTAATGCTTTGACAGCAACAAATATAATAAAAACAACAAACAGTAACAACAAATAAACAACAAACAATATAATTAAAACATAAGCAACTATTAACAATAAAGAGTCCAAAAAATACTCTTTGACTGCATTAAATGCCTAAAATTGCACACAAATTTCAATCATTCAAGGCGCAAATTCCTAAAATAGATTTTTTATCACACATATAAATATGCCATTTATTTCGGCAAATATTTTGATGACAAATCAAATTCAATTCAAATGTAAAATTGCATGTCGTTTTATTTGTGATGCGTCAGCTTTTGGCATTAATCACACAAACAAAACTAATCACACATTACGCAGTCGAGACAGACACTGTGTCGGTTTGGGCTGCTGGTGACACAATGTCTAACCAGCAATGTCTAAAAGCAGACGAGGTAATTGAAACAACAAATACGAGTAAATAATTTGTGGGTGATCCACGACAACGATGCGGCCACCCAACGGGCCGCATTCAATGAAAGCAGTGAGTGGACAACACTTGTCAGCGCCAATCAGTGCAACAAGGAGCAAAGTGATGAGTTCATTAGTTGCGCCTATAAACAACAAACAATCCGAGTACATACATACATATATTATATACACACATATTGCATATGTACATACATACAAACATGTCTGTCTGCATTTGGTATTGTGCCTTGAACTTGCAGCATGTGTGGCCGCTGTTTAAAAGTCTGTTAAGTGCTTTTGATTTTGCACACTTTTGCTTATTTCTCGCCTGTGTTATTTAAATTATAAATTTTTTCTTTTCATGAGTTTTGTTGTTGGCCTTTTCTCTGTCATTAATTGTGTCACTAGTCGCATTTTGCATGTGTAAGTGGTGTGTTCACGCGTCTTCTTCTGATAAGAGCCGCTTATGCACCCAGCCAGAGAAATGATGTCAGCAACACTTTGAGTTCCTTTTCTGTATTTGCACACATGACACGCTTAATCACATTTTTTCATTGATTACACTACACAATCTCAACGAATTGCTGTCGATTTTCATAGCAAAAGTCGATGGGCACTTTTTCGATAACACAAAATTCGTAGAATGTCAACAGTGCATAGCGTGCAGTTGAGATATTTTTCTGGCAATAATAGAGAGTAGATATGAAGTGCTTTGAAGGTCAGTGTGTCGCAGACCTTTCGCAGAAATCTTAGGAAATATCAACGAAATTCAAAACGCTATATTTTTCCTTCTTGGAAATACCTAATAAGAATTTCGATGGAAAATTTTCGATACGAGGCAAACGATGAATGCAATTTCATTGCAATTTCATTGAAATTGGAATTCAAACGTATTTGAACTTCTTGGAACTTACACTAAAGATTTGTAAATTTTTGCAATTTTTTGGCGGAAACGGAAATTGCATTTTTTAATAGCATTTCACTACCAGTACAAATATGTATATTTATATATTATATTATTTATATTATTTATATTTTTTATATTAACTTTGTAACTTTTTTTGTATTAAATATTTTTTAACTTTTTTTGTATTAAATTTTTTTTAAATATTTTTCTTTACACCAAAATACAAATATATCTGAATATACAGACATAAATTGACTCATTGACAGTGCGAACTAGAAGTCTTCTTATATTCGTATCGTATCGTATTGTCTTGTATGTGTCTCAACCCGAAGATGCCGCTGCTGTACGCCCTCCCGCATCTTCACAGTTTCCACCTCCTCAGCATAGCTTGAATTGGATGACCGCAAAGAGAAAAAACAGACGGACGAAACTACTTGTAGTTGGCTCTAACACCAGCTCAGAACTTGATGTGGCTGTCCGGATGAAGTGGCTGCATTTATCGTCATTCGCCCCTTCAGTTACCGCCGATAGCATCATGGATTATGTTGCGAATCAGGCTAACGTCGAAAAGAAATTCCTCTCATGCTACAAACTGGTAAAGAAGGAGGTCTCAGTGGAGTCTCTTAAGGGAGTTAATTTTAAATTGGGTATCGCAGAACCACTTTATGGGAAATTTTTGACTCCGGATCTATGGCCTGCCAACGTTAATGTGCGCCCATTTGAGTTTTTTCCGAGGGCCGGGGAGCAACAGCTAATCCCGTAGATAATTCACCCATTGTAAACAGAAGCAATCTCTCTGTTTACTACCACAATGTGGGCGGTCTGCGTACTAAAACCAACGAATTGTTCCAGTCGGCTGCTTCGCATGACTTTGACGTCATAATACTCGTCGAGAAATTTTTGACAGATACTATGAAGTTTATCGCAGAGATCGAGTCTTACATTCCGGAGTTACGAGAGGAGGCGGCGTACTAGTCGCTGTATCATCATCGTTTGCTAGTCGCCAGATAAAACTATTACATACCGACAATTGCATCGAACAGATCTGTGTTGCTGTTAGTACAGGGCAGGCTGAAGAGAGCAATGTTAATGAGATATGTTTTATTGTTAGTTATGTGCCTCCTGGCAGTGCTTACGATGTCTATAAGCTTCATACTGAAAATATTAGCAATGTCAATCTTATCAATCTCCTTGTATTATGGGAGACTTCAATTTAGGTTCTATTCAGTGGGTATTCAACACAGAAGATCAGTTTTTAATACCTTTTAATGTTAAAGGCGATCATGAATCTTTGCTTTGTGATACGCTATATTCGTTCGGCCTATTCCAATTAAACGATGTCGTAAATGATCTCAATAGAATCTTAGACCTAATTTTTGTAGGCAATGATCTCGTCGTTAATGTGAATAAGCACGATGTGCCTTTAACTCGTGAATCGGTTCATCATAAATCAATTGCTGTACATTTTTTCTTTTCTTGAGTTCAGTGGTAATTCTTACGAATCGGAATGCTTCTTTAACTTCTCCGACGCGAACTACGACGCTCTTAACCAATTTTTTGACTCGATAAGTTGGGATAGAATATTTTATTCCATGGACCTCTCAGAAATGTATTTAACTTTTAAGAAAGCTGTGGATGAAAGTCTACAACTTTTCGTACCAAAACGTGTAAAGAGGAGGTCTTTTAACCTTCCCTGGTTTAACAAAAAAGCAATTAAACTAAAGAATTTGCGCAACAAGGCACATAAAAAGTACAAAAGCACACGCTCTTATGCAGACGAATTGATTTTCAGTCGCCGTAGTCTTCTACGGTTTAAGTTTGAGTGCTTAACCAAGTTCCTATATAGGAAGTACATCAATTCTCTTGAGGCGGATATAAAAGCTAATCCCAAATCATTCTGGGTTTTTTATAACTCCAAGCGAAAAATCAATGGAATCCCTAAATCAATTGAGTTTAAAGAATCGGTCGCCACTTCGCCCCAAAAGGCTTGCGAGCTATTCGCGCACTTTTTCGGGTCAGTGTTTGATAGCTTTAACAATAACCAGATTTCTGGCGATCTGTCTATGCTATCGCAAGTCGTTGACATTGGACAAATGACGGTTACTGAAGAGCAAGTCTATAAATCCCTGGCAACTTTGGATGTTTCAAAAGGTGCAGGATATGATCTATTACCCCCTATTTTCCTAAAAAACTGTGCAAGCTCGCTCCACATTCCTCTCGCGTTAATTTTTAATGCATCACTTCACTCCGGCTGCGTACTCGACGAGTGGAAGACTGCATTTATTTCTCCAATCTATAAGTCTGGACTTAGAAACTCAGTCGAAAACTACAGACCGATCGCAAAGATTTCCATTATCCCAAAACTATTGGATAAATTGGTTAATGAAACGCTATTACATGCTTTCAAGAATCATATCGTAACTCAACAACATGGGTTTTTCCCTGGTAGGTCCACCTGCACAAACCTGGCTATATTTACTAATGTCGTTACCAATAAAGTTGAAGATGGAGTTCAAGTTGACGCTCTGTACACTGACTTCGTAAAGGCCTTCGATAGTTTGAATCATAGTCTGCTTCTTTTTAAGTTAGAAAAGCTTGGCATTCATGCTAGCGCCTTAAAATGGCTGGGTTCCTACTTAACAAATAGAAAACTAATCGTAAATATTGGCCAGAGTTATTCTAAACCAATTGCTGTTACATCGGGGGTTCCCCAGGGAAGTCATCTTGGCCCCCTGCTTTTCTCCATTTTCATCAATGATATCGTACTAGTCTTAAAATCTTGTCAGTGTTTAATGTACGCTGACGACTTAAAACTTTACCTCGCTATTCGGAATCGTGGTGATTGTCTCGCACTGCAGCATGACATACACTTCTTGATATCCTGGTGTGACCGAAATGGTTTGCGGCTGAATTTCGCAAAATGCAGTACGATTTCCTTCTCACGGAATAACAGCCCATTAATCCACGATTACACATACAACGATGTTGACGTTTTTTCCCGCAAGACCGTTGTGAAGGACTTAGGAGTTTACCTTGACTCTAAGCTCAAGTTCGATTTCCACAGGGAATATGTGGTATCCTCAGCCAACTCTAAACTTGGTTTTTAAAACGCAATTCCAAAGACTTCCTTGACCCGCTCACTTTGAAAAGTCTGTTTATGTGTTTGGTTAGGTCAGTGTTGGAATATGCGTGCATTATATGGGACCCAAATTTTGAAGCTCACTCTAAAAGACTGGAAAGGGTCCAAAGGCGTTTCACCAAGTTCGCCCTTCGACGTCTGTACCCATCCATGCCGCCTTATGAACTCAGATGTAGAATTCTAAATCTGCAGGACCTCACGAGTAGGAGAAGGATGTATGGGATCCTGTTCATCAAGGATATATACGATAGCAAGATAGACTCGCCAGAGCTACTGACGCTTTTACCTTTTTATGTACCGGGTCGGTGCTTAAGAGAAAGATATATTTTTTATAATACGGCCCATAGAACAAAATATGGTGAGAATGAACCGATTCACAAATTTACATCTTTGTGTAACACTATTTGCAATAATGTCGATTTTGACTTAAGTCGAGAGCTTTTTAAGAAAAAACTGTGCGAAATGTTATATTAGATTTAAGTTGTTATTAGACTTAAGTTGTAAATTCTTTGTAGTCTGTGAGGGTTAAGCCCGGTAGACGAATAAATAAATAAATAAATAAATATTCGTATACGTGCAAAATCGATGTTGCCGTCTTACTGATTACAGGCCATCTTGATATCTTCAGTCCTTAGAGCAGTGATTACCATTAAGTTACTTGCGTGTAATTAGAATACGGCTAGAAATCTTCAGTTCCTCTAAGACAATGATTCTCGCAAGTAGCAGAATAATCATCACTGCTCTAAGACATACAGATATTGAGTTACGCCAGAGCTACCAGATACCTGAAATAACTTTATCCTAATGGGCCAGTTACTCATGACACAGAACATAAACTTAACCATAAACATAAACTTAGAAAATTTGAGCGATTACTCAAAACTTTATTTCCGTAAACATAACAAAACGACAATATTGCCACTTCGATTTCTCCATCTCGTGAACAATCAAATTCAAACTTTTCGCGACATTTTTTTACTTGCTATTATTAAATGTTTGAGCATCCAACGACTAAAATTATTAATATATTTACGAAACTAATAAAAATTGCAATCCATTTTGTATATTTTACAAATTATTTTAATTTGTTTACTTTTCAATTCATTCCGAAGAGAGTGGCAACATTTTTTGCGTTTTCCGTAAACATAAACTTAGAAACCAAAACGAAACAGATTTCTAAGTTTACGGTTAAGTTCTAAGTTTATGTTCTATGTCTCGGGTAACCAGTTGTACAGCTTTCGGGTATGCCAGGTCGTGCTAGCTGACAAGTAAAACTAAGTTACGTCATGAGTAACTGGCCCATAAATCTTCAAAAATGCTGAAATTTCACCCCAAAATTTTAAAAATTTTCCTAAAAGTTTGTTTCTTAATTTTTGTTATAAATTAAGGAAGTATTTCGAGCAACTGCCATGCATTTTTTTCAATTGAAACAAACACCGATTCATTATATTAACATTTAACTATTCAACTTTTAAGAGAGCTCCAAATGACAGATGAAATGATAATTTTTTCCCCATTGTTTGAAACTTAAACACCACGTGTTTCATTTAAATTCAGCTATTTAAATCCAGATACCAGAAATGACTTTCTACTAAATCTTAAAAAAAAGATAAAATTTCCTCCCAAAAATTTAAAAAATCTAAATTTTTTTTTGGTATTATAAACTAAGCAATTAAACTTCTCGTTTTTTATATTGCAGTCTTTTTATACGTTCAACTTCAGTTTAACAACAAACACAAACTAAACACAAAAAAAATTAGGTCGGTATGAAATTCGCTTTTGTAAACTTTCTTCATTTATTGCGTAAATTATACACTTTGAAGCATCAAATTTAATTAAAATATATAGTATATGACACTTTAGCTTTCAATATTCAGGCTTTAGTGCTAATGATGTCAAATGTATCGCCATCAAAATTTTACTAAACTTTCTTCAAAAAAATTTTCCTACCAAAAATTCTCCTAAAAGGTCAAGAATCTTCTAAATCTAGGAGGAAATCTTCTGATCTTAGCTTATCTTTGTTTATATTCGATTTATTTCAACACCTTTTTTTTAATTTCTGTCAAACATGAAAGCGGGTAGACTCATCCAAGTCGTATTAAAACCTCACAGTTAATGGTTAATGTAAACAATTCTAATTAAAAGGCACAAAAAACAATGTCCCTGCTTTCATAATGTTTTTTTATCCATGAAATCATAACGATACATCTGAGAGACGTATAAAGGTTTACGATCTAAAAAATATATTTCATGGAACGATTTAAGCAAACACTTTACTTACAAAAGAACCTTATATATTTTGAGTAAATTGTTTTCGAAAGTCAAAGTAAAGAGATCAAACGTCTCGAAAAAGTACGTTATGAAAGCCAATTTTGGTTGGTTGGTTCGTTGGTTGAGTTCCTACAGCAATGCACACAGGGGGGGGGGGGGGTTCAACCCCCAAGCTTAAAAATTGCTGGTACAAAATATGGTTTCAAAGCGTAGTCTGCTTCTTGCTAAGCCCGGACATGTATACCGAAAGTGGGCTGGGAAAGTGGGTTAGCCTGCTGAGCGAAATAGCTACCAACTCCGCGTCGGCAAGGCAGTGTTAAACAGACATTTTTCCCCCTTCCTCAAACAATTTGCACCAGCTAAAAATCCACCAGCATTCTTTGAAATCCAAAATGCAGCTAAATTTATCATTTGATTTATTGGCCACATAGTCAAAAGTACCAAAATAACCGCAAATCGTATCGCCAAAAGCGGCAAGTAGGCAGCCACTTGAAAACGACAGCCGGCACATGGGCCGCCGCGGCCATTAGCAGCGCCATCACAAGATCAAGTGCGTTCATTTTTCACCATTTGCCGCAACCCCAAACACACCCACCACCCAAAACGACCGCCACTCAACACAATTCGGCCCTGTTGGCGGCCGTTGGCATTTCTCCAGTAAACAAAAATTACAATAAAAAATTTATGTCTGATCAAATGTTGTTTGCACTTTTCTCCACTGTGGCTGTGTTTTTGGTTTATTCAATTTTTTTATTTTGTTGTTGTAATTTTTGAATATGGCTGGAATTTGATGTTTGCGAATTTAATTTTCAACAATTTGCCTTTATGTTTGCTCAAGTAATCAAACATTTCCACACTTGTGCAATCCAACAAATTTGCTTTTCAATTTTATAAGTGTTTTTGTTGTTCTTGTTGTTGTTGTTCTTGTACGAAATTCCAATGCCGCGCATTGAATTCCAATCGCATGGCGTCAGCTGGTCACACTGCCAAACCATAAACAATAACAACACAAAGCATTTTTAATAAGTTAAATATTACACACGAAAATAACAAATAAATACAGCAATTGGCACTTGTCACTTGATCACCGCACCCACCCACCACTCAGTCATCCATATATCGTTTCAACCGCACCGGCGCCGCCATTGCCATTGAATCGTTTTAGTATCTCTCGGCCATTATGCTTTAAATACAGTTTAATTTGCTCGTTAAAGCCCTCAACGCAACCAGCGACAATTTAAATAGAATTTATTAATAGGCCCGCACTTGATTGGAATGTTAAATATTCTCATAAATGTTTGTTGTTGTTGTCGTTGTGTATAGGTTGTGTGTTATCATTGCCAATAAAAGGTGACGTGGTCGCTAATTGTTCGCGTGTGGCGGACGGCAGTGCTCTGCTTAGCTAAATGCGCGCCCAGCCGATCGCATAGTTGGACAACAGACAGACAACGCCACAACTGGCCGGCCACCAGTTCGAACATGGCATGCAGCGCACGCCGGACGATAAGCATTTTCGGCATTCACCAGCGCCGGACAATTTTTACTGCCATTTGAGTTTGATTCAATTGACGCAGCGTATCGAGTGAGCATAATTGGCGGCATTGTTGGTCGCAAAATTCTGTACTCACTTTTTAAAGTTTACTCGATGTCTTAAAAAGAACTTAAATTCTATTAAATATTAAAATATTTAAACTCGTAAAATGATGCTGATATGAGTCTCAACTGAACGAGTCAAAGGCCATAGCCGGATAAGGAAAGGCAAATTGACCCCAAGGCAATTTCGATTATTATATTTTGTAATACTAGAACTATTTATTAGTACCATTTATCCAAGTTAAATACACCTAATTCAGTTTTTACACGGTCTTGTTTACACGGTTTTGATTTAACACGGTTTGAAAATAAAAAATTTATAATTTTTTACACGATTTTATTCCATTTAGCACGATTCAAAATCTTTCGGGCTGAAATTTTTTTTTGTCAAATTCAATTTTATTTAAATTTTTGTCACATTTCATGTTTGCGAAATATGTTCATATCACAAATTTAGGGAAATCCCCTTTTTGTGGATACAAGCAAATTTACTTGTCAGACAACATACATAGCTGTTATACATAACTGTTTTTAGTTCCTGAACTTGTCATACATTTAATTTACATTACTTTTAAGCTTAGAGTGCACATATTTTTTTCTTTAATAACTATGCTTGTGTAAATACACATTATATATGTGATTTAATAAAATAAACACGAATACTTGTACTTAAAAAATCCTTGTTTTTCACTAATTTTAATAGGTTTTAGAGATAATGAACCAATCACCTATTTTTGCATACGATCAATGTTTTTTTTACACGTTTTTTTTACACGTTTTTTTTTACACGTTTTTTCCTGGAACCAATCTACCGTGTAAAAAAATAATTAGGTGTAATTCCCTCAAATATGAATTCTCGATGTGGGAGAATTAATTTAATAAATAAAAACAAAAATTCATAATTTTCAAACTAGTTGTCCGATTTGCATGAGATTATGACATATGACATGGTATTGTAGATATTAGGGATTGCAATCTCGGACCAGTTTTATAATCCCGAGATTCTTGAAGCTGAAAATCGCAATCCTGGGATTTTTTAGAGATTGAATATAATATTTTAAGAAACTGAATTAGACATCGTTTTCAATCAAATAAGTTTTATTTTCGTATTAAATATAATTCTTCTTAAAATAAAATAAAATAAAATAAAATAAAATAAAATAAAATAAAATAAAATAAAATAAAATAAAATAAAATAAAATAAAATAATATAATATGATATAAAATAAAATAATATAAAATAAAATAAAATAAAATAAAATAAAATAAAATAAAATAAAATAAAATAAAATAAAATAAAATAAAATATAATATAATAAAAAAATAAAATAAGATAAGATAAGATAAAATAAAATAAAATAAAATAAAATAAAATAAAATAAAGTAAAATAAAGTAAAATAAAATTAAATTAAATTAAAAAATAAAATGAAATTAAAATAAAATAAAATAAAATAAAATAAAATAAAATAAAATAAAATAAAATAAAATAAAATTAAATTAAATTAAATAAAATTAAATTAAAATAAAATTAATTAATTAATTAATATAGATAATTAATTAAACTCATAAAAAATTAAATAATAAAAATAAATAGAAAAATATTATAAGATATACATTTTTTATTGTTTTGGTTATGTTTCTGATGTAGTGAATACAAAAATTTGGAAAAAAGATATATACAGTGTAATCTGGGTGGAGTGAACTAATTAATGCAAGGCCAGTTCATAGAATCCAGATTGTTCACTATATCCAGATTAAGTTTTTCTGTTCACCATTACGTACTTACGAGTATACCTTATGATCAAAAAAGAACGGTAATTTGGAATTTATTTTCTCAACGTTGGGAA
This sequence comes from Melieria picta, assembly GCA_964056695.1. Taxonomy (NCBI): domain Eukaryota; kingdom Metazoa; phylum Arthropoda; class Insecta; order Diptera; family Ulidiidae; genus Melieria; species Melieria picta. The sequence goes on along the minus strand of OZ057400.1, from coordinate 22,189,246 downwards.
TACTTTTATTGGTGTTCTGTCAAATTTTGACGCATATTGTATGATTAGTATTCGATTGGCGTCTATACGAAGAAGTCGAAAAATTGTTGTGTGGCGATTTTTATAATGGATGAAGAATTGGAACAACACGCGTGCCAAAAATTTTGTGTTAAAAATTAACTTTCGTGTGCCGATTCGTTGAAAATGTAACAAAAGGCGTATGGTGAAGCGTGTATGTCGAAAACACGAGCATACGAATGGTAAAAAAGGTTCAAAGGGGGCCGAGAGAGCCTAGAGCACGATTACATCCCTGGACGGCTATCAACGTGTTACCGAAGAAAAAATCGAATCGGCGAAGCAAATCGTGTTGGAAAATCGTTGTGTATCGATTAGAGAGATTGCTGTGTTGTTGAGCATCTCATTTGGATCAGCCGAACACATTTTAACTGATATTTTGGGCATGAAACGCGTCGCTTCTCTGCTGGTGCCAAAAAAGCTGAATTTCATTTAAAAACAGCCTTGATTATTTCGGAATTTTTGGCCAATGTCGGAATTTCGACCAATGTCATCAGCCAAGCAACATACAGTCCAGACATGGCCCCGTGTGACTTTTTTCTATTTCCTAAACTCAAATTGCCATTGTGGGGAATGCGTTTTGAGACCATAGAAGCGATTTCGCTGCGTAAGCTGAATGCCATACCTTTGGCGGCCTATAAAAAATGTATGGAAAATTGGATCAAACGTTGGAGTAATAAATAATAAAGAAGTAAAGGGATAAAGAAGTTGGGGATAATAAAGAAATTTATTAAAAATTGAAATTTTGCCTTTCTTTTTTTAAATTCCCCTGTGGAACAAAACACTTTTGAAACCATTCTTTAAAAATTTCTGCTGTCATCCATGCATTTTTTGAATGTCGGTAGTCCACCGGAATGTTGAAAGATTTGAAAGAGCGTGGTTTGTCCAGTTGCGTTTGCGCATGCAAGAATTGTAACTCTGGCTTTTTCTAATTTCCTGCCTGGAGCCGTTTTTCTGCACTGGTTACTGGTTACAAGTTCTTTCGGGTAGATCTTCAAAAATAGACCACTCTCGTCCGCGTTGTAAATTTGGCTTTTATAAATTTGTACCTCACAAATCGAACTATTGAGCTTTTGTTTAACCCTAATTCCCAGAAGTGAGCCTCACAGTCTCACTTAAGATTTCAAATGGTGATAAATCCTATACCAAAAGATTTTCGATTTCAATTTTTTAATGTAATCCTCTAATGAAATGTTAGAATTATATTTCATTTATAAATTTAATTTTTTAGACAGTTTTTCTACTTTTTTAAACAATTTTTTAAAAATGCAACGTAAACCCAGAAGTGAGCCTCAGGAGCTCATTCGAACAAAAACTCAAATTTACTCAGAATTCCTTGACTTTTTGTCAACCATATGGAAGAATATTTTTATTTTTCATGTTTAGGTGCATTTTCATCGTATGAAGTTCGAAGTTTTTGAGCCTAGCACTCATCTAGTCGGCATGGGATGAAGTCTATGAGAATGTTTGAAAATACTACAATATTCGACATATTATGAAGAATTTATGCCTTGCCGAGGTTGATGCTAGTTCATACAGTTTATGTCTTCCAATCCCGATAAATGTGTAATCAGAATATGGAAGTGCGACGGTGCTAATACTTCCTGAAATGTCATACACATGCAAAGACGGTAATCGAGGAGCTGTGGATCTTGCAAAAAGTCTGCTGAAAAACTGTGTGAACCTCACAAACACAAATGTAATAATGACCAACTAGTTCACCAGTAAGGTATTAGCCAATAGTTTATTGGATGCGAGGTTCGTACACTCAGAATAAACAAAATTTGTATGATGGGTATATCAAAAAACGCAAACCTAATGCATGGCCTCTAGCGCTGCAGTAGCAATTGATTTCCTGTGGACCCTGTATTTACAAGTTCCGTACTTAAAATAAAAAAACTTAAATAAAAACGTCTTTAAGTAGTAACTAGATTTGGAAAAATAAAATAAATTTAGTTTTTCAGTAGTTTAGCTCATATGAGCCTGACAGTCTTACTTCTGGGTTTACGTTACTTTTAAAATTCTGGGAATTAGGGTTAAACGGTTCAGCCGGGCTATCTGAAGACAATTTCTCGCCGCACACTTTTAACAGACGAATTCCACAGCGTGATTTAAATCCGGCTAGCCATCCACAACTGGCGTTAAAACCGCCTTCCTTTTCATTAATATCAGCATGTAATTTCTTTGCTTTTTCTTTTACCATATCTGCACTGACAGGAAAATTTTTCTGGCGCTGCCGCACAAACCAATTGTACAATGCCTTTTTTAAGAGTTGTTCTCTTCAACAGCCCGAAATTCTGGTTGGCAGTAACTTGAAGTTACTGAAGTAATTTATTTTAAATTGTGTTCACTGTAAAGAGATTCAGAATTGTTCACTCTATAGAGTACTCAATGTAAAACTTTTGATGTTCACTCTATCGGGGTGTTCGTAGCATCGGGGGTTCACTCCACCCAGATTACACTGTATTATTATATTAAAAACCATAAATCAAAGAACATAAAATAAAATCACAGCACTATTTTGGCAACTATATGGTGAACAAAACCAAAAAAAAATTAAATGTAAATTTTCATTAATTATTGGGTTTGCCATACAGTCTCTGTGACTTTCTGACATTGTTTTAAACAATATGTAATTTTTCCTGATTTTTGTTTACCTGCGCGGTACTAAAAAAATGTACATTAACATTTAATGAATTAAAAATTAAATGAATAATAATTAAATTATATAATAATAATTAACCCTTTCGCTACAGGTTTTTACTGGGGAAAGTTAAAATTTTAAATTTTACGTCTTAGGCTTCTATGTAGTTATATTAGCAACATTTCATAAGAAATTTTTTAATTTTTATACTCGGACCCTGTATTTTAGAGTGTTTTTCTATGAGAGCAACCACATCGTTGTAGCTGTAATAATTACTTAAACATAAAACTTTTTACGCATAACGAAAATTTGAATATATCTTCATTTACTTCAGCCAAAATTACAAAAAAAAGGATCTACATTGCAAGAAAACGTCAAATTAAAAAGTTCCCTAATTTCTTCTGCTTTCACACGTCCACAAAGTAGCATGTTGCCATATGGCAACAAAATAGCGAAAGGGTTAATTAAATAATAATTAAAAATAAAAAAATAATTAATAAAATTAAATTTTACATTTAATTTGTTTTAGGTATCAGGTGAATAAAAAATTCTGAAAAGATGCATTTTGTTAAAAACAAAGTGAGAAAATCACGCACAACTTTTGGCGACTGTATGGCAAATATGTACAATCTAATAATTACTAATCTCTCTCAGTCTAGGAAAAAGTACTTGAACTCTAAAATAAGGTAGTTCAGAGCGAATTTCTTTTATAATTATTTGTGTATATAAATTTTTCTGTTCAATCATAAAACATAGCTGACATAATCAGTAAAGTAACTAAACATTGAATCGTTTAATATGTGTAGGTAAGTGTGAAGGTTTCTACAGGTTGTTGAAGATCTTTACTTATGTAATATAAACAAGGATCTGTGTGATTAGTATAATGTGAACTTTATCAGACTTTATCGAGCTTTATATCCGGAATTTCATAAGCTTTCGAATCTATTTTTTTAGTGTGCAAGTGATATGTAGCTCTGAACTTTGAGAGGAAGGAACAAGGACACAAAGGAAGAATGCGCTATCATTGCAAAAACAATCGATTTTTTCGAGCAACAATTTGTAGACCGAATCTTCTGCTGAAATTCTAATGTCTATTGTAAGTAGTTGCTGCCTAAAGTAGCGTTCTGAGTTTAAGTATTTAATTTAAGCACTTGAAACGCATCAATGCCCGATTTGACTTTATATATCAGGTGTACAACTTTGCTTCCGCCGTTTTCCGATAGGTGGCTGTACCGGCTGAGGCTGGTTGAAATACATAGATGGTAATGCCTTTAAAGTGAGTGGGGACAGTGCCTAACGAATTGTCATCGCCGTTTCAGTGACAGTTGTTCTTGTTTTCGTATTATTCACGCTCGAAAATGTCCGTTTATGTGCCCAATTCTCGCCATTTGCGGGAAGTTTTACTTTTCTGTTACAATTCGCAAAAAAATGCAGCTGAAGCGCATCGAATGCTCTCAGAAACTTACGGTGATGCTGCTCTGAGTGAAAGAACGTGTCGGGAGTGGTTTCAACGTTTTAAAAATGGTGATTTCGATGTCGAAGACAAACATGGTGGTGGAAGAGAAAAAACCTTCAAAGATGAACAACTAGAAGCATTGCTTGATGAAGATTCGTGCCAAACCCAAGAAGAGCTTGCCGAATCGTTGGGAGTGAGTCAGCAAGCCATTTCAAAACGTCTCAAGGCCCTGGGCATGATTCAGAAAGAAGGAAACTGGGTGCCGTACGAGTTGAAACCGAGGGACACGTCGCAAAAGTGGTCAAAAAGTACCTGGAAACGCTGAAATGGGAAGTCTTGCCCCACCCGCCGTATTCCCCAGATGTCGCCCCTTCTGACTTCCACCTATTCCGTTCGATGGCACACGGCCTGGCAGATCAACATTTTCAATCCTTCGAAGAATTGGAAAAATGGATTGCTTCATGGATAGCGTCAAAAGAGGACTCCTTTTTTCGAGCCGGGATCCGAAAATTGCAGGAAAGATGGGAGAAAGTTGTCGCTAGCGACGGACAATACTTTGAATAATACATCTGTAAGCACTTTTTCGCAATAAAGCTTTTAATTTTGGAAAAAAAACGGCGGAAGCAAAGTTGTACACCTGATATACAGTACTTTTCGCTTAAAGCGAACTTCGAGAGACTGGGCAAAATGGTTCGTTTTAACCGAAAGTTCGCTTTAAAAGGGGTCCGTAATAAGCGAAAACATACAGCGCGTACTTTTGAAATTGGTTCGTTTTAGGCAGAAAATCGTTTTAAACGGGTTCGTTATAAACGAAAAGTACTGTATTTTCTATTTTTGGGTATTTTAACTAAGAACTTTGTTATCGTTATTGAATTTTTATGACTATAATACATACATACTACATATACATATTTACATACAAAACATACATTGACACTATGGGTCATTATTTGCATTGTGTGCGTGTTTATTGCTGCGAGTCGTAAAAAAGTGAAGCAACAAATTTTGTGGGCTTTCAAACGGCGCGAAGCGAATTCAATTGAACTATGTCGGATGTGTCGGAATAATTTGGTATCAGAAATATTGAACACGATTTTAAGATGCAGTGCGCGAAACTTGTTGCGTCAACTTTTAATGTAAAGTTTTTTTTTGGAATTCCAAATTTCAACTACCAACTTTTGCTGCCCCAGTTATCGTGCGTTGTTGTGTTTCGCTGACAAGTTTATGCAAATAATTTGCACACCACTACAACTGGCCAGTCGTAGTTGACAAATTGCCCAACGCTGCGAGCAAATTAGTCGAGTTGTTGAATTATGTTATCGCGCTGGCGATAACCCATCGAACATAAGCCAAGTGACAAATTCATCAAGACACAACAATCGACAAATGGCAAACAACAAACAGTTAAACAGCTAAACATGCTTTAGCTGTCAGCGAGCGATTACAATTGAACGAACGCACCGACTTTGTCACTGGTCGGTGACAAATCGCCGCAAAACGTTCGCTGTCAGGCGTTTAGTGCAAAATTATCGCACAGCGCACGATCGATCAACTGTAGTCGATCGACGGTGGCAGCGGCTGTGCGGGTGTAGCGGCGGGCGGCAATCAGGTTGATTGTCTGCGGAACGCGACAGGCGTGGCAGACACGCACCGCTGTCGCTGCGGATTTGCATGCGGAATCGGGGAGCCAGCCAGCGGGCGGGCGGGCATGGCTCGAGCAACGAATCAATTACACAACTTCGCACTGGGCCAACGCAGTTGCAAACTTGGCAGCGTCTTAGCGCCGGCCGCTCGCTGTGCTAGTTGGGTCAGTCACGCAGCGTGCAACAATGCACCGCATTGCGTCACGCATTGTTGTTGCTGTTGCTGTCTGCTTGCAATTGAATTGCACTTCTAGCAATGATTTGGCGTTGACAGTTTTCAGTTTCGCTTTCAGTTTTGTCGCATTTTATGTTGTTCCCATTACGCCGATCGCTGATCGCTGAAGCGTTTTGTAAGCATTCTCGGCGTGCGGCTGCTGACAATGAAATGTCAGCAACGCTTGTCATGTCACTGCATCATGTCAGCTTATGACTTTCTGTTATTGAACTTAAACTTATTTACTTTGCGTTCGATAGCCGTTTTGATTGTCAACACTGTTGGCTCGGTGCTATTTGTGTTGCACGTGCCGAATATTTTGGCAGTCGAAGCGTAAAGAAAGTGGCACAGCTGCTCCCAACAATTGGCACAGTCATCAATAATCGAGTGACAAAGTGTGTTTTTAGTGCAACGTACAAGGATGTAACGACTTTTAAATGAGAAAGTTTTAAGTCAATGGGGCGCAAAAAATCAAGTTTCTTTTAACCCTTTGTTGAACTCGTTTAATTTTTATGAAAAAATACTTGTGTAATTATTTCTAATTTGAAGTGCTTTCACCACATTTGAAGCCAATATCAATTGGCAATCTTAAAAGTTGTTCCCCCATAAAAATCTTAACCCATCGTTGACCTCGTCAGATTGTGATTTTCGACAAAATGAAAAACAACTATCAAATTATGTCGCATGTGAAGCTCTTTCACCAAGTTTGAAGTCTAAAAGCCCATAAAATCGTGTTTCCCCATACAAACTCTTAACCCATCATTGACCTCGTCAGATTGTGATTTTCGAAAAAATGACAAACACGTATCGAATTATTTCACATGTGAAGTGACTTGACTTCACTTGCCTTTTTGAAGTCAAAAAGCCCATACAAATTATAATCCGTCTTTGACCCGTCAGATATTTATTTAAAAAAATTAAAAAAATGTGTCTAATTATTTTTGGTTTCAAGTGTTTTCCCCAAGTTAAAAGTCATGTGTTTTCACAGTTAGGTTAGGTTATGGTGGCTGCCTCTATAAGAGACACACTCGGAGGCCCGAAAGGCCCATTGTGATACCACATATATTTCACCCGTTTTGAAATGTGTATGCAACACTGTTTTTTCCAACATATGTTACAGCACAGTTACTCTAAACAAACTCTTATCCCGTTGTTGACTTCGTCAGATTTTGAATTCCGAAAAAATGAAAAACACGTATTGAATTATTTTACCAAGTTTCAAGTCAAAAGTCAGTCTTATTTTTCCATACAAACATTTAACCCTTTGTTTACCTCTTTCAGTTTTGATTTTTACAAAAATAAAAGCCCACATGTTTAATTATTTTGTATTTCAAGGGTTTTCACGAATTTGCAAGTCTCATCGCCCATCGGTTCATGTTTTTGTGAAATGAAAAACACGTATTGAATTATTTCACATTTGAAATGCTTTTACCAAGTTTCAAGTCAAAAGTTTCAAGTCAAAATCTTGTTTCTTCACAGAAGCTTTTAACAATTTGTTTACCTCTTTCAGTTTTGATTTTTACAAAAACCCACATGTTTACTTATTTTTTATTTCAAGTATTTCTACGAATTTGCAAGTCCCATCGCCCATCGGTTCATGTTTTTCTCGTAGTCTTTCCGTATGCAAACCTTAACCCATTGTTAACCCCGTCAGATTTTGATTTTCGAAAAAATGAAAAAAAACACGTATCGAATTATTTCACATGTGAAGTGCTTTGACCAAGTTTGAAGTAAAAACAATCTCTCATAAAATCTTGTTTCTCCATACAAACTTTTAACTATTTGTTTACTTCTTTTAGTTTTGATTTTTACTTTATTTTTATTAAATTCATTATTTTTTGATTTTCGAAAAAATTAAAAATACGTGTTAAATTATTTTTAATATAGAGTATTTCCACCAAGCTTCAAATCAATCGGCTCATTAAATCGCGTTTCTTCATACAACACCTTAACCAATGTTTTGCCCTTTTAGACCCCGAATTTCAAAAAATCCCATCTTATCGAAGGCTAATTTTTCAAGAGTTTTAAGTTCAGTTCAGTTTCAAGAGATTCAGTACAAATTTCATATTTGTAGCTTTAACTGTTTGGGCTGCGAAATGATGAAAAAAACATTATATACAATTTTTTTATCAAGTTAGAAAATACAGTTAGTTTAAGAAAATACAAAAACACTTCATGTGCAAGCAAGTTGTAAAAGTAAATACCAAATTTAACAAAAATAAACGAAAACTACTGATATTTATAAGTTGACTCCATATAATGGGGTTTAAAAAAATGTCTTTATATAATTTTCCAAAAAACATAGTCGGTTTTAAAAACGAAATACATATAGTCATGTAACATTAAATTTTTGGTAGCTACCATGAAAGAGTAGCGAATTACAGGGTCTCAAAATTAGCGCATTTTTCGCAAGTCGTGTGAGGTTTTTGCTCTCGGACAAACCGAGCATCGGGTGCTGCACTGACGACGTTTTGGTACAGCTTCGCCTTATCTCAAGGATTTACAGAATCATGACGATGTAGAAAAATAATGATATTTCTTGGAATATATGATATGATGAAAAAGATTGTCGTATGTGCTATCAAATTCAATGGAACATACGACATTCGTTTTCTACGGCGACGAAATGCGAATACTGAACTGGGAGCTTTTCTTGCACGTAGCAGTTGGGCAGTTGGTATTTGCCTCTTATTTTTCCTTAGGGTGAATTTTTGAATAAATCGATGACTACTAGACCATCGAAAATATCAATTTGAATTCAAAATTATTTACACAAAAAGTTACGTTATTGGTGTGGTGGTATCATTTACGGTGTTTATAAGACAGTTGCCGCCAATTCTTATTGGCTGGATATGCTTTCAAGTCAGGCGTTCATAAATTGATTTCTGTGAGTCAGTGAAAACAGATTGGAAACTGTGCTGAAAAGCTTTCTTTATTTAAACGTTTTTTGAGACGTTTGTGATGACACACGTTTGTGGCTGAATCGGTTATTTGTCAAAAGTTGTGCTTCTAATTAACCTTTTTTTCTGTAAACATTTTATACTGGTGGTGGCACGCCCCGTTTTACCGACTTTTCTTTTTTCCTAAACCTTCGCGTAGCAATTACGAACAACCCCCCCGAGGGAAGTATTCAATTTGGTCCAGTCGTTTTCAAGTTTTAAGCATCTGAACAAATGGAGATTAATTTTGTTATATATGTATAGAAGATCAGATATCTACGATTTCATAGAATTACTATCGATGCATGTTTACATATTTTGAAAAGCAAAACATTTTTATTTTTGCATCCAACAACTCAAAATTGGTCTAGAAAACAGTTTTGTTTTTAAAGGAATTTTTTGGGTAGACTAAATTTTATCTAAGCAACAAACACTTTGGCTCCTAACAAGTTCAGAATCAGTTTTTGGTGAATCAGGTAAATAAAACACAAAATATAGTAAATACAATAAATGTTCTTTAGTCTTCTTCGTTTATACTCTATTTATATATTTATTTATGTACGTTTAGACTAAACACATTTTCGACAGATCATTTCATTTAGACGTCTTTGGCACCGACGAAACTGATTCGCCCTTTTGCCAGCCGATCAATTAACGTCCGATCTTTCTACAAACTATCGACAACGTGTAATGGCAATTCGTCTGGCTTTTAGAAAAATTCATGGAATTTTTGCTGACGTCTGCGATATTCTCAGACTGACCTTACACAACTATTTCAGAAACGGACTGCTTCATTCAAGGTGGAATACCTTGACCCAGCAATAAATTGGACGCCACTTTTAGTATGAAAGTATTTGACGTAAGGCAAATTTTGTTGATATTGCGTACAAAATTATTAAGTAACCTTAAATGTTTATGCATTGTAGCACCAACTGCAATGTAATGAAGCAATTAGTAACAACAACAACAACATTTGTGTAAATATGTAAAACTTCCTGTTTGCTAGTTTGCAGCCGTGTGGGTGCGTTCCAATTCAAATATTTGCCCCCATCCAGCCGACAGATGTTTCCCGTACAGCAAGAAGAAGAACAAAAGAAGAAGAAGCAGTAGCAGTAGCAAATGCAATTTGTGTGAACTGTTGTCGAGCTGACAACAGGTTAAGGAGCCACACACAGATCGTCCATCACTTTTGTATATTTTCATTATTATTCGTTTAGAAATTGAATTCGCCGCTGCTTTGCATTGTCTGCTCGAACGTGATGCAAAAGTCAATAGCTGAAATATTAATGACAACTAAAAAAACAACAACATTGTATAGTGCAATCGAATTATTTTTGGCAAACAACAAATAAACACAAGAAATGCGTAGCCCGGAAATTGCCAGCAATGCCATAAATTACGACAGCAAACAAACAAACAAATTGTCAGAAATTGACAATTTCACTAAGTGGGCAAAACAAATTTCTAACAACAATAAACAAGCAACAAATTGCAATACACAAAGCAACAGCAACAACGAAATAACATTCGGCAATATCTAGATGCCAAAAAACTGTCAGCAATGTCAGCTGAACGGTGACGTTATGGACGAGGCACACTTGGCATCGAAATTCGAGCATCGCCGTTTCAATTGATTCTTGATATGTGTTCAAAGTTCAGAAAATTTCAATGCCAAAGAATGCACAAAACGCAACAATTCCATCTGAGGCGTCAAATGAAACGCCCCACGAGTCACACCGCCACTCGACACTGGACAATGTTCATCGCACTTCGGGCGTCATGGCGTCATGCTGTCAGATCAAACGAACGCCGCACGCCGTCACGATCCACTGTCGAGCGGTGACATGTGAGTGTCTGCACTGGAATTTGTCAAATTTTATGCACTTGCGAGTACAATTAATTAAAAGCAAAAAAACAGAAAAAAACGTCAGGCAAACAAACGAAGCGCCAACTGAAGTTCAATTGAAATTTTCGGCACTAATTGAAGTCGGTCAGCGTGCCACCCTGGACTCGTGTCAGCTCCGTTCGGATGACATCAATGAATTGTCGCATTTTTGTTTGCCAATGTTTGATTTTGCGTGCTGGCCTTGAATATTCATTGTTGTTGTTGTTTTTTTTTTGCAAAATCTGCTGTTGCTTGGCTTTTTAATATTGCGCAGTATTTTTATCCAAATTAGTCTTCAATAAATTTTGACAATTGTTCAAATTTGCTCATTCTGCCATTTTCATTTGCTGTTAGCTTTGGTTGTTGTTGTTTTTGTTATTTGAATTGATTAATGCACTTAATTTTGCTGAATTTTTTAGCTTGGAAAAAGTTCATTGGCGACAATTTTGCATTATTTAAGTTCAGGGTTAAGTCGAATTTAGTGCAACTAGAATAATGTTATGATCAGATTTAGTCATATAGAAGACAAGAAGTTTCCTAAAATAGTAATTGAAATAATCTTTACTCAGTTTAACCCTTTCGACCCTGAATTTTATCCTGTGTCCCGATATTACTTTATGGTATTTAAATCATGAAACATTTGCCGAAGAAGTGTGCACACGACATTTGAAGTCGCCACGCCTCTTTGTTAGAGTTCTAGAGCTAGTTTACTTTTGAACATTTTTAGCTTAAAACGGGTTAAATACATTTTGTATCAATATTTTTTAATTACAGAAAAATTTTTTAATATTTATTGAAAAATACAAAATTATCACTTTTTGATTGTATTTAACCATTATTAAAGAAACAAGGTTTTGATCAAATGCGCCCAATTCGTAGACTTCAATTAAAACACAAACTTTCCCTGATATCGCTGCAAATTATTGGAAATTATTTTGGGGATAACAGAAAAAATTTGGAAATTTGCTTTGAATTCACTTCTAAAAATATTAGTGTCCGACCGAATATTCGGTTTCGGTTTCGGTTTCGGCCCAAATAAGTGGTTTCGGTTTCGGTTTCAGTTTCGGCCGAAAAATGACCGAATAGTCGAAACCGCACCTTTCTAGAATATTTGTTTACATTTTATTATGTAGCAGATATATAGTGAAAGGAGGAATAACATTGGTGGCATGTAAATAAACTTCTTTTTTTAGCATATAATATTAAATTATTTAATTTTGAATATTAGCGAGTGAGGTACGAAAGGGTGATTTTTTCATGTTTACGTTTTTAAAAAATGAATAAATTGTTTTTTTTTAATAAGTATTTATTTATTTATGCTATGTTTGTTCTTTATTTACTTAATGTAAAATTCGTTTGTTGAAAAAACTGCTTGATATGGTGATTTTTATTTCAACTAGAAAGTTTCGGTTTCGGCCGAATATTAAAAAAAAACCGAAACCGAATATTCATTCGGTTTCGGTTTCGGCCCAAAAAAGTGGTTTCGGTCGGACACTAAAAAATATTTATTTGTTGGTGCCTACTTAAATTAAACCCATAAATCAATCGTAGCTTTTGTTATAAGATGACTAATAGGTGAAGTTGCTCTCAGGTAACTTTGGGGTCGAAAAGGTTAAGACATTAAACGATTAGCATGTATAACCATGTTTCTCCACATAAAATTAATAAGTTACGTTAATAAGATAAGCTGGCAGTCCAGGTCGGCTACGCATAGACCGTTTTGGGTCCCTAGCGGTACGAGCTAGAATTGCTTAAGTGTTGTGGATCGACGTAGAAGTGATTGGTGAGCATGTGGGTGTTCCTAAAAAAGTTCATCAGCGGCTTAATTTTGTGCTTGTAACCCCAAAAAGAACCAAGCCCCTAAGTGAATAAGGCACAGTCTTCAAATAGGAGGACAGAAACAAAAAATAAAGGTTTTCAAGGTTTTCTTAACCCTTTTGCAACAGGTTTTTGACTAAATATACCGATTTAGTATTCTGTGTGGTTATATCAATAAGATTCCATAATAGTTTTTCTAATTTTTATTACCGAACCTTGTTTTTTAAATTGGTTGTGGCTGTAGAAATCATATTCGCTGATATCTCGAAAAGTACACATCAGATTTGGCTAATTTTTCACAAAAATAAAGTAATTATACTTAACATCAGAAAGGCGATTGCGGTCATTTTGACGGTTTTTCATTTTTAAATATCTGTATTTTCTTTAGTGTTTCTATCAACTTTTGCTTTGAGGACTTTTATTTTTTTATCAGGTTCTAAAATTAGGGTTCTACAATTATAATTAGCCAAATCCGGTGTGTACTTTTCGAGATATCAGCGGATATAATATGTAGTCTTTGTAGGTGTGGAAAACTTGCGGTCTTTCTAGTGTTAAACAACAATTTTTTTACGCATACTCGTAATTAAAAATGGAATATTTCTCTATTTGCTGCAACTAAAACAATAAAAAATTTGATCTGAATAGAACGAAAAGTCAAATTGTAAATGTCTCTTATTTTTTTGCTTCTTCTTTATATGTGACGATATCTGTAACAATCAAGAAACGTATATACTTCTTTTCTTTAAATTTAAACATTCACTTTATTTCGTATTATTATTAAGACTTCAAACTATTCTAAGGACTAACAAAAAAAATTTTTTTTAACAAGAAAAAAATTCTTGAAACCATAAATGGTTCAGACGTCCACAAAGTAGCATGTTGCCATATGCCAATAAAATAGCAAAAGGGTTAACACCATTTTCGTTGCATTTGCTGCATTTATTCGACTTCTGCCCATCCTTTTCGCTGTTTCTCCACATAAGTTTCTGAGCAATTTTTTATCTCCTCAGAAATTGGTTTTTAATTTAGAATACTTTCATAAAATCCATACATTGTTAATTTTTTTCACTTTCTGTTCTTCGTATAACGCCTTAAGGGGGTCAATACGTGTAAATTTACAAAATTTTCAAATTTTTTTTTTTGTGAAATAGACTCCAGGGGGTCTTAAGAATATCCTGAATATTCTGATGACCTGTTCCCCTGCAGCAGCGCTTTATTGATGGTCAATTCGTTCGCATTAAGCCGAACGCCCGAAGTTTAAACCGAATTATTTCAAAACACTGGTTTTTGATTATGGAAGTAGAATATCTCGGCAAGTTTTAGTCCCACTGATCTAAAATTTGGGCAGCAACTTTTTGAAACATAGAACTTCTAAAGTAACTAAAAATTTCATTGTTTTTGGCGAAATCCGCGGCGCCATTTTCGGGAAATTAAGAAAAGAAAGGTAATTTTTTCGGTTGGAGCGTATTTTTGTTTTTTCGAGAAAATATTTTTTTTTGTTAGTTCGTTTAGAAGGTACATATATTTTCTCATAATAACTAATAGCAATATTTTTTCAGATGATTTTTGGGGCGCCGGCACAACTTCTACTAGAATTTGGGCCCAACGTTGGACCCCCACCACCGCCGCCATTTTGAGCACGCCAAAAAAAATTTTTTTTTCTTGCACTGCTACTTTTTAATAAAAGAATGAAAAAAACTTGTACATTGCATTAATTTTTTCCGGCGTATGCGCGATTCCAAAAATATACCGTTTACACGTATTGACCCCCTTAACCCATCTTTTGTCTCTTAAGATCCAGAATTTTAAAAATCTCTTTATAGTGGAGGTTTGTTTTCAAAATTGAACCTACATTTCAAAAACAGTTCAAATTTCATGTTTGTAGCCAATAATGGAATAAGTTCAGTGATAACTAATCAAACCGTGCGACAGAACTTTTGACCCATCCAAAAGTTGATATGGGCGTGCTCAGGTCAGTCAGGGCACACAATTATTTGTATAAAGATGAGATGAATGGATGTAATATTTATGTATAAAAATAGGGTTTCAAAGTATGAATTCATGAACATCTGAATTCATTTCAAAACTACACCCAGTGATGCCAGATCAACTAAAAAAAAATCCCTCAATTGCATTAACTTTTCTTTGATTTCATATTGACTTAAAAAAACACAAATTTCTTGGGCGCCATTTTGCGCAATTAGCAAAACAATGAAACTTGTTCGATTACACGATTGAGTTCGTACTCGGACGATTGACTGTATTCGAATATTGCGCCACGCTTTTGCAATATGATGAATTTCACATGTTATTGCAATTTTAAACATATTGCAATGAAACTTCCGCCATGTCTGAATTCACCAGACCGCAAGGTGTTTCAGGTCGTAATAATTGTAAAATCTCAAATCCTCAAAACACGTGATGCCAATGGCTGCCAAATGTGTTTGCGCCTCCTTGTTGTGGCGTCTAATTGCCGTCAATAATGGATTTGGTGCAAATAAACAATGTCGATAAATAAAATGCAACAATGACGATAGCCAAATTGCGTACAATTGGTGCAAAGAAAACAGGAAGAGCCCTGACAGCCACTGGCAAAAAAATTTCCAAATAAACAAAATTCAACATAAATCGATTAAAGGCGATTTTTTGTTTGGCTGCGTGGGCGGCATGCAAACTTGAAAACTATACACTTTGGCGTTTGGTGCAAATACGTTGAAAGTTGAAACGGAAACGAGGCATCGACCAAACGAAGCATCAACTCTGTTGAAAATCCGCTTAAAAGCGGATGCTGTGTAGTCAATTCAATGTGCGGCACTTGAAAGCGCTCAGCTGCTCTCAGCTGTCAACTGTCAAATTAGGCAAATTTCGGTCGTTACGTTTTTGCTGTGTTTTTTTGCACAACGTGACATTATGTTAAGAGAGAAACGAGGCAACTGACAGTTACTGGTTTACTGACAGTTTAGGTATCTAAAAGAAGTTTTAAAAGTCAATAGTCACTGATTTGACAGTTTGGTTAACCAAAAGAAAGTCTTGAAAATCGGTAGCTAAGTCAACCATTCAAGAACAACAAATTAACAAATAGTAGAAATAGTAGCAACAAATATTTGACCACTTGTCTCTGCTTCAATAGCAACAAAACAGCCTTAACCCCTTCGCTATTTTGTTGCCATGTGGCAACATGCTACTTTGTGGACGTCTGCATCCTCTATGGTTGTAAAAATACATTTTTTGTGGGTCTTTAGAACAGTTTGAAGTTTTAGGACAAATACGAAATTAATAAACTGTGGCTAAATGAGTGCTGTGATCGTTCAGTGATCTGTCGATCCCACCTCTAATCCCTTCCTTTCCTTCTCCTTTTGTACTCATGTTTCCCCCTATTTTCTGCTCCCCGGCTTCGGCCGTTTGTATCGTTTACTGTTTCATGTATTCTATTGTCATTCATCATTCGAACGTCACCGAATAAACACCCATAACCCGAAACTCAACCCGCGTTTGATTTCCACCGCTCCGCCGCGCATCGATTTCAACATGGTCCTTCGAGCCATTCGCGAATGAGCCGCGAATATTTTACGAACAAATAACAATTAAAAATCAAAGTGACAATTTACAAGTGTAAAGTGACAACAAATAAAAAAAATTACAATTAAACAAAACCAAACACAAAGGTGACTAAAGTGAAAAACACAAAAAAAATACAAAGAGTGACAACGCAACAAACAGTGAAACAACCCAAAAGTGCGACGGCGTAAACCGTACACAAATTTCAAAATTAAAAACAAAAAATAAAGAAAAAATCAGCAAAACCAAGACAGTGCAGTGTTGTGCACAAAAACACACAGTGTTACATATAAACACGTAACAACAACAAACACACTCAACAAACACAACACAGCAAGCACACAGCAAGACGCAAAGTAGAAAAGGGCAGCAACAACAGCAAGCAGCACAACATATCAGCGCACAAACGGCGGACACAACCACATAGAGGAGATCCCCATACTCGGGCACTGGGCCCCCTTAAGATAAGCCCACAATTTTTACTAAAAATTAACACATACACCTTACACATACACTAACACAAAATATAATTTATAAAAAATATATATATACCCATTCCCAAAAACCCTTAAAAAATCCAGTCAACACATTACATACTGGTGCCCCGCCACTGTCCGGTTTTCGTGTACATTTCTCTGTACACATACAAAATAGCGCAGTGCAGTAAGCATTCCCGCTACTGCACATAATTTTGCGCTTTTTGTGTTCGCATTCTCTTGTGTGCGTTCTACGCAGGCAAAGCAGCAAAAACTCCCGCTGCAGCCTGCATCCCACTAACTCGCTAATTGCACATTTCCCTTCTTTTTCTCTGCGCTTGTACACAAGATCAGCAGCGACAGCCCAGCTGCTGTGTACATTCTGCGCGCCCACTTTGCACATACTCCCGCATTTCTCTTTGTGCTATATTCGCACGCACTTGGCAGCACGCAATCCCGCTGCTTGGCCCAAGTGCATAAACATAAACAATAAAGCACAAAGCGGATACAGTGGGACAAGTTGATCATTTTCACTGCACATTAAAAATTTTCTTTAACTTAGAAAATTTTCAATCGTGCATATAGATACACATACATACACTTGTATACGACATTCACATACACACTATTATATACAGTGGGACAAACTCATCCCACCTGTGCACAAAATTAAAAAATTGTTTTTTCTCTCCCTTATACAAATAAAATACATTATAATAAATACACTAACAATTAACAAATACATTCAAAAATATATTTTGACATACACGTATACACATACCCATACATATTTATTTTCTTTTTCACATACATTTATACTCATACACTGTACATCTGCTGCCACCCCAAGTGCATACAGTGGGTCAAATATCGCCCACTCGCACACAAAAATTTGTGTACACAAAATTATTTTGACACTTTTTTACGTTCACTAACACACTAATACAAATAATCACATACACATATATATATATATATATACAAATATATATATTTATACACACATATATATATACACATACATATAGATACAGACATAAAAATACGTAATTATTCACGTAATCCCATACAAAAAAAATTCACTTTTTCACAAATAAAAACACATTTAATACATATTTGACTACACATTTGTTATATTATAATAATTTAACGTACATTCCCAATTCCCACATACATACACATTTCTATTTATTACCCATTCCCATTTACAAAAAATTTGCCCGTCCCAATACACATACTTATACACAAATTTTGTTTGTTCATATACATATTTCCCTACACGTTTACACACACGGGTGTAAACTTTTTTGCTCGACAAATATACAAATTCGTTTCAACGAATTTTCCCATTCCCAACTCTTCCCATTCTCAAAAATCGTTCGCGCGGACGCGGTTAGACTACACGTCTATTTCACAATACCCTACATTTATATTTATTTAAACTTTTTACCCTTTGTCGAGCTTTTTTACACAAAATGCCTGCTGAGCGATCCCCTAAACGCCAGCTTGTCACAATGGAGACTCCTTCCTCCAGAAACACAAAGTCAGCCAATGCACGTTTGACAGTTCCTGTCACTCGGGAGCCACCAAACACTCGCTCCAAACTCTCTAGTCCCAAAGCAACCGATCCTAGTGTTGCAAAATTTATTTTCGAGTCCGATAGACTCGTGCAATTATGCACAAAATTTTCATCGGCTCCCATTGAGGATTGGACCAAATCCCTGGTCCAAATTAAGCAAAAAAATTTGCAAGCCCAATGGGAGAGGCTTTTGTGCGCACATGAGGCAGTCTTCATTGCTGAAGACAACAGCCAGCCCGACGGTTTCAAAGAGTCGGCTAGGCAAAAGATTGACGCCTGCACAGACCAGTACGAGTTGTGCATGGCTCAGATGTTGGACATCATTGAGATGCTCCAAACTCAGTCCCCCCAGCCCGCTGCGCATATGGAACCGGTTCGACCCCTAGAACCAGCAAAAACCCCCTACATTTGCCTACAAGTTCCACCTTGTGATACCGAAACCTTTTTCGGGGGCTATGAGCAGTGGCCGTCCTTCCGGGACATGTTTACGGCAGTATACATAAACCACCCCCAGCTCACTCCAGCCCAAAAATTGTATCACCTCCGATACAAGACGCAAGGTAAAGCCGGTGCTATTGTAAAGCAATATGTATTAACCGATGAGAATTTCGGAATCGCGTGGGAAGCTCTAAAATCCCGTTACGAAAATAAACGCATACTCGTTGATACTCAAATCCGATCCCTTTTGAATATCGCTCCTGCCCACACTGAAAATAGTGAGGCGCTACAGCGGATCCAAGACACAATAAACAATTGTCTGTCTGTTCTAAATACTCAGGCCGTAGATACAGACAATTGGGATCCGCTGCTAGTTTACATATGTTGTACCAAATTGCCCCAAGAGACACTCGCTCTATGGGAGCAGTCATTGACATCCCGGAAGGATCTGCCACCCTGGTCGCAAATGGATGAGTTCCTGACCGGCAGATATGAGGTACTTGAACGGCTGCAAAGCATTCGCTCTTCTAAGCCGAAACCATCTCAACCTTCGACTTCCAATGTCCTCCCAAATCGGCCACACAAACCCCTTAATTATCATACTCAAGTGAAAAGGGACTTCGCTTGCAAACTCTGCAACGCAAACCATCCCATACGGACTTGCCAGAGCTTCAAAAGACTCACCCCCCAGAGTCGATTAAAATATGTTAAGAAGCACAATCTCTGCGTAAATTGTCTTGCTACTTCGCACCTTGTTGAGAATTGTACAAGCAATTTTACGTGCGTATATTGCCAAAGGAAGCATCATTCCATGCTTCATTTCCCCAAAGGCAATGCGCAACCCTCTCAATCGCTGAATCGATCACATTCGACCACTCCACAGGTCGCAACAGCTCCAGAACGAACGCACAACAACTCCGCTACTCATTCCCCACTTTCGGATGCGCAACCCCGCACATCTTCCAGGCAAAGTACGCCCCAAGTACAAGCCTTACACTCCAATAATGGCACCCAATCCCTTCTGCCTACGGCACTGGTGTCTATTGAGCACGCAGGAAAGTTGTTTAAGGTTCGAGCGTTGATCGACCAAGCCTCTCAGCGTACCTTCATTTCCTCGAAGGTCCAGAAACGCCTCAAATTGCCAATCGAGAAATCCCCCTTCCAAATCTCGGGCATGGGCGGTCAGATTGTGCAAAATGCCAATCATACATGCTTCTTGACATTGGCAGTCCCCCAATCGAGCACGAAACTCCCCGTGCAAGCAATCGTGCTCCAAGAGCTTACGAAATTGCTCCCATCTTCCCATATAAACCCTCCCAATTTCAAAGATTTCGCCATGCTAGATCTCGCTGATCCAAACCCCTTCGAGACAGCGCAGATTGATATAGTGATTGGCAGTGATCTCATCCCGCAGATCATGCTCGAAGGTATCCACCGAAATGTATGTGGCAGCTTACTGGCTCAGCATACAGTATTCGGTTGGGTATTAAGCGGTCCAGTACCCCCTCCATCGCATTTGACATGTGCCACTGAGGTACGAAATCGCCATATGCATACTGGTCCCGCCCTTCGAAATAACCTTCCCGCCCTAAAGAAAGCCCTTTCGCAAGTGATTGCCGCCCTCAATCCCGTAGGGTTTCCACCCCAGGAAATAATGGAAAATCACTCTGCACCCACCACTCCTGCAAACTCATTCTCAAACCGGCAAATTCCCTCCGTTGTTGCCAACCGTTTCGATCCCGCAGGATGGCTTTCGCCTCTAATGAGACAGAGAAAAAGGGTACGACAAGAGCGTTGGCTTGACGCCACTCGTTCCACGGTCACAGCAACTGACGGAAATTGCATCCCCCCGCAGTTCCTCATTGCACCTCCTCCATCCCGGGTCCGAAAAGAGGACAGTTGCCAATCCAGTGCGACTTGCCCTAAGCGCTGCAAGTCCCGCAGACGTCGGACTGATCGGGTATAAACTCCAAGATCTACGAGATCTCCCTCTCGGGTGGAACGGCTCCAACAATTCGAATGCTCTCACAGTTCCACTTCCGGATCAAAGAGCGATTGACTGCCACCACCCTCTCGAAGAGCAAACCGACATTCTCGCTCGGTTCTACGGCTTCTCTCGAGCCCCACGTGCACCCAATTATCCCGAGTGGCGTTGGCTTAGTTTACAAATCGCTTTCGAACCCGCTCGAAATTCTCCCTCCCCCTAAAGAAATGGCAATGCAGCCAATTTTTATATGTATTTTCCCATATTCTCCCGGCTGTAGCTTAAGCGAATCTCGCAGCTTAGCCACGCTTTCCCATACCCATGATGTCAGCGTCAAAAACTTAATCTCCAAGTAACCGACATCTTATATATTTGCAGATCAACCATCGCAGCAGGTTCCTCCAAGACTGCTCCGCACGGACCGATCATCCCACGCATAGAAGCTATCGGCGCACCCACAGCGCATTCACAGCCAGCCAGTCGTGAGCCGCACCACCACCAGCCAGACCTCAGCCGCGTCTCGGCAACCCTCCACCCGGACACTTCATAAATTGCACTCTGCAATGGCGGCCGCGATGGCTAAATGAGTGCTGTGATCGTTCAGTGATCTGTCGATCCCACCTCTAATCCCTTCCTTTCCTTCTCCTTTTGTACTCATGTTTCCCCCTATTTTCTGCTCCCCGGCTTCGGCCGTTTGTATCGTTTACTGTTTCATGTATTCTATTGTCATTCATCATTCGAACGTCACCGAATAAACACCCATAACCCGAAACTCAACCCGCGTTTGATTTCCACCGCTCCGCCGCGCATCGATTTCAACAAACTGAATATTTAAGTTTAAAGAAGAGAAGTATACACGTTTTTTAATGGTATATCTTGACATAGTAAAGGAACAAGAAGCAGAAAAAATTAGAAAACTTTTTAATTTGACGTTTTCTTTCAATTTAGATACTTTTTTTAAATTTTAGCTGAAGTAAATGAAAAAATATTCAAATTTTCGTTATGCGTAAAAAGTTTAATGATTACGTAATTATTACAGCCACAACGTTGTGGTTGCTCTCATAGAAAAACACTCTAAAATACAGGGTCCGAGTATACGAATTAAAAAAATTTCTTATGGAATATTAGTAATATAACCACATAGAAGCCTAAGACGAAAAATTTAAAATTTTAACTTTCCCCAGTAAAAACCTGTAGCGAAAGGGTTAAGGCAAAAGTAACCAAACATTCATTCATTCATGCTGCTTTAGGTATCAGCACCCTGTATGCACACCCATAAAAAAATAAAACACATTTTAAAGCGATATAACAACAACAACAATCAACAATATAAACGTTATCATTGAGATTATCACACCTTGGCAACAGCAACCACAGTGATCAGAAGCGAGCAAAAGTGACAGACAGCTGCAACGTCAAACGACTGTCTGAATGTCAAAGTGACGCGGGAGGCATTAAATACCATTTAATGCCGCTGGCAGTCACTTTTTTGCATTAATTCAGTGGCTCACACTAAGCTCAATGGAATGCAACTGAAGTGTTAAAGTGGCCAGCCGATCAAAAATCAAACAAAACACAATCGCAATCGGAATTAATACGGTAAATACCGCATATGGAAATTGAAATCGCAAATGTAGATAAATAATTATGTGTGTACATATTTGCCGTTCGCATGTTGCCACCCTAATGTTTATCACATTTTGTTGTTGTTATTGATACATAATGTGCGAATGGCATTTATTGCGCCAACTGGCCAACTATGCAGTTTGTGTGCAATTAAAGCGCTAATTAAATGTTTATGCGGAAAATACGCGCCACACAGCTCGACGAAATGTTTCATCAGTTGAGCTGAGTGTGAAAACACTTTCGAAGACTGATAACGTTTTCATGGATTTCAATGAATTTTTGTGCAAATCGTTTGCAAAAATATATAAATAGAAAAGTAAATATAAACAATATAAATGATTTGATTATTTCATATACGATCAAGAAGTTCCATTAGTGTGAATGATGCAACTCGATCTGAAACATTGAAATAATTATTGCAATATTTTGTTTTTATTTGCTTTGCGTATGTACATATTTTAATTTTAAAATATCAGAATTTCAATGTCAACCAGGCTGTTTATAGCTGAAAACCCTCTGTGGAATTTCGAATGGTTTAAGTTAAGAATGATTCAAGGGGGTAGAAATGCAAAAAATATGATAAAATATTTGGGCGTGTCTGCTTCAAATGCTCATTTTTTTAAATAAATATACGACTTAACACTAGAAAGACCATTGCGGTCATTTTTATGGGTTTTCATTTTTAAATATTTGTATTTTCTAGTATTTAGTATTTCTATCAACTTTAGCTATGGTGACTTTTAGTTTTTTATCGTAAAAAAATTTTATATGTCAACAAATTTTTTTTTTGTGAAAAATTAACCAAATCTAATGTGTACTTTTAGAGATATAAGCGGGTGTGATATGTAGACTTTATATTCACCAAAGATATACATATACGGTATTGTATTATTATGGATTGTATTATCTTTGGTTGTACTGAGCAAACCTGTAGTGAAGGCATTGTATTTATTTATCCAAAGTAAACTATTCGGAAAGCAATCATATTTACGCTCTATAACAGGTTCACATCATGAATAATACCTTTAATTAAAAAAAATTCTAGTCAACGCATAGCAGGGACGTAGCCAAGGGGGGGTTTAGGGTGTCAGAACCCCCCCCATGGCCTATAATTATTAAAAATTTGTACTCACTATGCACTACGTTCCTACATTAGCAGAAAGGTCTTTTCACCTTTAAACATTTGAAAGAATAACAAAAAATTTTGTTGGTGAAACCGATATGATTGTTTTAAATATTGTTTGATTTTTTGATTGTTCAGGCTCAGTATAGCTATTTGCATGATCTAAAAGCATGCCCAATGAGTGTTTTAGATCGTCGGCTGGAATGTCCTTCAGCATGTCGGTGCAAGCCTTTTGGATGGCTTTTACGTCCTCAAAACGCCTTTGTTTAATCGGTAAATGCATTTTTTGAAAAGGTGAAAGACGCACGATGCCGTATCAGGTGAAAACGAGGAGTGGTTGATGGTTAAAATTCAACTTTTAGTCAAAAATCAGTCACAAGTGTCTATCGATGAGATGGCGTCTTTCGATAGCCAAAAGTTCAGTTAAATGCGATACGGAAGCGCCTGGGACCACCCGTGTGGGTATGTGGTATACAAAATAACAAAAATAACAAATAAAGCATGACTAATATTTTCAAAAAAATATATTTTATGTTATTGAAAACTACTGTCGAATATGTTCTGTAAGTCGAAATCATAACTACATTGGATAAACACTCTGGCAGATATTGAACATGAATATTAAAAAGATCACCCGGGTGGGTATAAGGAAAGCGAAGGTTAAATCCAATTTCAAGTCGATTTTGGCTGATCTATGATGAACTACCGTCAAGTTTTGATGGAATCTGCGCTGATTGCGGGTTTTAGTTGGCTAACACGTTGGTCATCATTTATGTCCGACAATCGTTTTTAAATCGCGT
Organism: Melieria picta; assembly: GCA_964056695.1. NCBI lineage: Eukaryota > Metazoa > Arthropoda > Insecta > Diptera > Ulidiidae > Melieria > Melieria picta. The sequence goes on along the minus strand of OZ057400.1, from coordinate 22,165,009 downwards.
GTACCACTCATGAACTCTGCCACGGGATAAGCGATCATCACCATAAACTTAGTTCATCAATTGAAATGTTTCGCTAAAAGTTCTACCAACTTTAAAGCAAAACTTAATATTTGCTTTTTGCAAATTAGCATCGAATTTTTGTACCAGTGACAAAAACATACTCTTACTTCGAACCAAATTTCATGAAATTTTAATTGCACTAAGTCACATATGACTGGCATATGGCACACCACAAAATGCCCTCTTTGAAAAGTGTAGTTTACTTTAAAAAGCATGTAAAGGGTGATTTTTTAATAGCCTTCGGATTTAATTTAAAAAACAAACACATAAAATTTAGAGAAATGTATGAAATGTTTATTTGAGTCGATAGAACGATCTATATAATTCAATGTTTAAAGATGATTTCATGTAAATGTTGACCGCGGCTGCGCCTCAAATGGTTCATACGCTGGGTCCGATTTTGGCATACTCTCTCCAACATATCGGTCGGTATCTCACGAATAAATTCTTCAATATTGGCTTCTAGTGCGTCAACCGTTGCGGGCTTGTCGCTATAGACATGAGCCTTAACATAGCCCCACAATAAATAGTCTAAAGACGTAAATCCCACGATCTAATTGCCAATTGTCCGGGCCCCAAACGTGAAAAAAACTGTTCACCGAACTCGCCTCTCAATTGGGCCATTGTTTCGCGTGCTGTGTGGCGGATACAGCTGCGATATTTTCCTCTGTCCGCACTCTATGTATGTGTGTTGGTGGTTTAATGTCCAATAATGTAAATTTGGTAAATTTGCCTCAGAAGGTCGCCCAAACTGACCATAAAATGGAAGAAGTTCACAATGCACTTTCTTAACCGAGCATGAATTTTGATAGTAAAATTCAATAACCTGGAAGGGTTTTGCGTTTGTAAGTCGATTCATGGTTAAATCATAGACCAAACTGAACATGTTTGACAGTAACATGTTACACGAAAACAGCTAAGCTGCCAAAAACAGTGTTGCCAAAAAAAAGTTGCTAAAAAATCACCATTTAATATTAAATTGGCAAACAAATTTTCAAAACCCCCCCCCATGACCAAGTTCTGGCTACGCCCCTGACGCATAGTAAGAAAGTTAAGCCAAATCCATCAACCTGGTCTCTCGAAATCGAAAAGAGAAATCAACAGAAAAACCTTCAGAGAAAATTTGATTTAAACTTTAGTGCGACTCAGATAACTGATCGTCACGTTTGACATTTTAAACAAAAATGTAATGTAATTCAGGGGCGTAGCCAAGGGGGGGCCGGGGGGTTAGGGTGTCAGAACCCCCCCATAGCCTATAATTTGTCAACATTTTCAATCATTATGCATCGTATGTACGTTCCCACATTAGCAAAAAGGTCTTTTCATCTTTAAATATTTAAAAGAATATTAACAAAACCTTTTTTTTACCGAAACTAATTTGTTTTTTTAATAGTCACGTTTAGGCTTAATGCAGCGATTTGCATGTTCTAAAAACATGTCTAAAGAGTAGTTTAGTTCGTCGACCGGAATGTCCTTCAGGATGTCGGTACAAGCCTTTTGGATGGTTTCTACGTTCTCAAAACGCTTTTTTTTATCGGCAAATGCATTCTTTGAAAAGGTGAAATTCGCACGGTGCCACATCATGTGAAAACGAGGAGTGGTTGATGGTTAAAATTCGACTTTTAGTAAACAAAAACACAGTCAACAGTCAACATTGACAAGTGTCAATAGATGGGATTGCATCCTTCGATAGCCAAATGTTCAGTTAAAATGCAATAAATTTATGCTATTGAGATGCTTAACCTTCGCCTTACTAAAGATGATCCAAAGCACTTCCGCTGCTATTTTGAGTAAAACTACAATAAATATATAATAATTTATAAATTTTTTTCATACTTCAGTATTTAGTATCTTCCTCTGGCGATAGTTCGTATTTCGAAAAAAGGCCTAACTTTAATGATTTATTTTGAGACTATGGAAAATATTAGAAGATTTCTTTCCAGAGGGTTTATTGAACACATAATGAGGTACGTAAAAAAAAAATTATCGTGAGTTTTAATCAAAATGGTAGCGCTTGGGATCACCCAGATACATTTGTATAAAAAATGACAAAATTCAAGTTTAAACATGAACACAATTTTTAAAAAAATTTTTTCATGTTATTGAAAATTACCTTCAAATTTGTGCAGATATTAAACATGAATATTAAAAAGATCACCCGGGTGGATATAAGTAAAGCGAAGGTTAAATCCAATTTCAAGAATTTCAATGAAGATTTTGGCTTATCTTTTATGAATTACCGCCCAGTTTTGATCTACGTGATCGCGGATTCAGTTAGCTAACACTTTGGTCATCATTTATGTTCTGACAATCGTTTTTAAATCGCTTTTACCACGTATGAACTCCACCACGGTATAAACAAAAATCACCATAAACTTGGTCCATCAATTTAAATGCTTCGGTTAAAGTTTAAACATTTTTAAAACAATAGTTAATATTGGATCTTTGTTCGGTGCACATTTTTGTACGATGACACAAACATACTTCCACTTCAGATGCAATAACTTCGCTTTCAGTCCACCAAATTTCATGAAATTTTTACTAAAAATCAGGGAAAAAATTTAGTTCTTAATGCATTAAGTCACATAAGCCACAACAAAATGCCCTATTTGGAAAGTGCACTTGACTTTAAAAAAATTTAATACTAAACTGGCCAAACATTTTTTTAAACCCCCCCCCCCCATGACCAAGTTCTGGCTACGCCCCTGATGTAATGTAAATGTAAATTTAATTTTTTAGAGTATTTTCGTTTTAAGACTTTCAACTTTCTTACTATGAAAACAAAATTTCGATTTTCAACATATCCTTGGAAAGGTAGTGGCGACTGGACTAGACTAGACTAGTTTCCCTATCTGGAATTAGAGTCACAACTCAAAATTTTCCAAATGGAACTTTTTTTCATAAATCAATTCACAGTACACATTTCTGACTACTTAAAAAAATTGTATTCTTATCTTTTCTAATGTTAATTTCGTTGTTTCTGCAGGATTATAAAATTGAAAATTTGAGATTTTTTTAATTGTGAATCTTCTGCACTAGTGTGGGATATCTCCTTCAGTACATATGTATTTTATTTTATTTTATTTTATTTTATTATTTTATTTTATTTTATTTTATTTTATTTGATTTGATTTGATTTTATTTTATTTTGTTTTATTTTATTTTATTTTGTTTGATTTTATTTTATTTTATTTTATTTTATTTTATTTTATTTTATTTTATTCTAGTTTATTTAAGTGTTTCTTATTTTATTTTATTTATTTTATTTTATTTTATTTTGTTTGATTTAATTTTATTTTAATAAATTTAATTAATATATTTATTATCTCTTATTATTCATATTTATTTTATTTACAGGATTTTTCAATTACATATGTATGTAGTTAGATGCATCTAAGTATTTCAATGAAATTCTTTTAGGCTATTGTTATAGAGGATTTGTAGAAGCTTTTCACATGAATAAGAAAATTAACCTCAAACCGATAAAAATGCCTCAGGTATTGCTAAACTTAAAATTACTCCAAAAGTACAATATTTTGTATTTTTTGTTTAACGCTTTCGAGACTACTGATACGTCCCAGCAAGTTTTTAATGCCGCTCAAAACAATTATTCAAATCTTACGACCCACGCAAAATATTTTTTCGATTTCGGTGTTCGCGCATAAAAGGATGATTTCAGAATTTGTGAGCATCCAATATAATTTTCTAACCCCAACATTCATAGCATGAGAATATTTCTACTGAGAGTATTTTGGATTTCAAAATTAAACTCCGTCCCGAAAGGGTTAAAACAGTTATTTCACTTGCGGCAGTTATGATTTTCTTAAGCATTTGAAAGCAAAAAATTATCCTAAACAAAAATTATGCGGCTTCAGTTGAGGTTTTGTTCCGTTGATTTTAAACGTTTCAGCTACATTTAATCTAAAAGTCAACTAAACCAATTTGAATCTAGCACTGTCGATTCTCAATCAAGCTCATCAATCTTAAAGCAAAGTAGAAGATTTCGACTCATTTAATTTGAGCAAAACCATCAAATGCTAATTGGTCACAAAACTGGTCCACCAGATTGAATTAAATAATTACTCTAATCAACGCAATCTTTGTTAAAGTCTTTCTATCTCAAGCTGCATTTTCTTAATTGGCCAAAAAAATTAATTAAAATGCCATTAAATTAGAAAAAGTTAATGACCAAACGTCATCAATGATCCAACACCTTCTCCCACATTGACTACGCCAACGATTGTTGTAAACATTTTGTTCATTTCTTATGGATTTATTGAACGCATCAGCTTAGCCGTTGAGCAGTTTAGGTGTTGTTGGAATCACACAAACTGCGATTAGCAGCAATAAAAACAAGTGTGAAATGCACTAAAAGTCAACAACAATAAAACTTGCCACATAAATCAGATGCGGCAACAACAGACGACGTCTTCACCTCAAGTGGATGCCACATTCTCACAAATATATTTTGTGGTAGACATTTGTAGCATACAGTAGGGAGTGATTTGGGGCTTCAAACCCCTCTCCCCCTAACTATCTGTTACAAACTTATTGTTTGGTAAATGTGATTTAAAATGTTGTTGCACTCAAAAGTGGTTACGGAACTCCCTCGCCCCCCAAATTGAATCCATTGTGCGCCACTGGCCGACATGCTGCATAAGTAAACACAGTGCTTGGCGTGCAGTTTGTCTATGATGATTGCGTGTTGTGTTGTTGGAAATGTTGTGAGCTCGTAATTCTGACCACAAACATTCAGCGGCCTTTGACGTCATTGATTTGAATTTCTCGTTTAGGTGGGCCGGCACACATGTTAAGTACTTTCATGATGTTTTTGTTGTTGCTTTCAATTTTCATGTTGTTTTCCTACAGTTGTGTTGTGTTTTTTTTTTCTTAAGAAGGAATTTGCGCCAATTTTCAACTTGAGAACATTTTCAGCTTGCAACAAATGTTGTAGGTGGTTTAGATATTTGCTCAAAAATTTATTCGCATCTGTATTTTATGGCATAGCAACAACTACAACAATAAGAACGTATGTGTTGGTTTGGTTAAATGGCACAACGGCACTCAAAGGCTTTCCAACGTCTGTGGTCAGCGGTGAAATGCGTTGGCCGAGAAGCGCAGGTTGTGTCTGTTGTTGTTGTTGTTACCAATGCTTGGCATCATTATTGCCATGTTTAACGTCGCTAGCACCTCGATTGGCCTTAGGTGTTTAATTTTTTTTATTTCAATGATTGTTTTTTAATTTCTTTTTAAATGCAAAAAATGCAATTTTGATTTATTTGAATTTTTGGATTGTTTTTAAAATCGTAGCCGTGTGTGTAATTCACTATTTTTAGCTGCGAAAATCATCAATAAATGTTTTCGTCTCGGTCTCGCCATATTTGACTGGCACGAAATAATTTTGATTGCCATTTTGATGCTTTAAGTGCATTCAATTAAATGAATTGCGTGTCTTTCATACGCAGCGAATAATTCAACGTATCTACTTCACTTGATTTGTTTAATTGCTGCACTTCAGTCACTCACTTCGTTTCCCCTCCCTCCCAATCGACCATACAAACGTCAAAACACTTTGATTTATGCAAAACAATGCGTGGTCACTTTACGTATACAACAACAAAGTGGTCAATCTTAATTCGTTTTAACTGTGCAGCGCAATGTTTTTTTATTTTTTCATGTTTTGCATTTTTTTATTATATTTTTATTATTAATTTTTTACTTTTATGTGCCCCAAATTTATTAATGACACAAACTGAATTTCTTTGTTTAATTTTTTTAGTATGAAAAAATCAGACACTTGAGTATTTTGATTAACTTGTCCATTGAAAGCGATTAAAATTAATAGCATTTAATATGTTGAATAAATTTTGCAAGATTGTGGCATCAAATTGTGTTTTGGTGCTGACAAATATTTATTTAGTGCTGAATTGTTGATTTTATGAGTTTAGTCTGAAATTCGAAAAAAATCAAACTTATGAGTAATGCTGCTTTTAAATTATATGACACTCGTACAATTTCAGTCAAACAAAAACTTAACACTAGAATGCCCGACCAATCAAATTTTTCAATGAACGCTCAAATGGAGTCATTTCAATTATTTGCTAATTTTTTTTGTTTTTGATTTTTTGATTTTGAAAATTTTTTTTGTTTTTAATTTTTTGATTTTTTGATTTTTTACAACCAACAATTTATTTCATTATAAAAAAAAAAACAATTATAATGAGGCACCTCAAACATCAATCAAAGAAATTAGTGCCAATCCAAACATTCATAAATGCTGATGCAATTATTTGCGAATTTTTTTTTAATCTTTTACAACTAAAAATGTATTTCATTATACAAAAATCAATTATAAAATGACACATCTCAAACATTAATGAGAGAAATTCGTGCCGATCAATCCAAACTTCCATAAATTCTCAGATGGAGTCACTGCAATTATTTGCTAATTTTTTTGTTTTTGATTTCTTAATTTTTTTGCAACTAAAAATGTATTATTTCATTATAAAAAAAATTAGTTATAATGACGCACATCAAATTAGTGCCGGCCAATTCAAACATTCATAAATGCTGATGCAATTATTTGCGAATTTTTTTAATCTTTTACAACTAGAAATTTATTTCATTATAAAAAATCAATTATAAAATGACACATCTCAAACATTAATGAGAGAAATTTGTGCCAATCAATCCAAACTTCCATAAATTCTCAGATGGAGTCATTACAATTATTTTCAAATTTTTTTGTTTTTGATTTCTTGATTTTTTACAACTAAAAATGTATTATTTCATTATAAAAAAAATCAGTTATAATGACGCACATCAATTTAGTGCCGACCAATCCAAACATTCATAAATGCTGATGCAATTATTTGCGAATTTTTTTAATCTTTTACAACTAAAAATTTATTTCATTATAAAAAATCAATTATAAAATGACACATCTCAAACATTAATGAGAGACATTAGTGCCGATCAATCCAAACTTCCATAAATTCTCCAATTATTAGCAAATTTATTTTTATTTTTTTATTTTTTACAGCTAACAATTTATTTCATTTAAAAAAAAATAAGTTATAATGACGTACCTCAACCATCAGTGAAAGAAACTAGTGCCTTATACTTACTAACATTGCAAAGACTCTCTCGAGGCACAACAAAAACAACGGCGAGCTTTCGGAAAAGGTCTACGAAACGATAATGGTTCTATATAGATAGTTGAAAGACTAATGAGAAAGTCGGTAGCGATGTATACTGTGCTATGTGCACTAAACGCCTCAAAGCGGGGAAGTCCGAAACTATAACAATTACTGTATGCATTGATCATAAAATCAAGTATTTCTGCAGAAAAAGCAATCGTTAAATGAGGTTATTATCCGAACTGCTCAGCCATTTTCGTGGAACGCAGTGCACTAAATTGTCTACAACAATCAGTTCTTGACATTTCTTGATTATAAAAAAGTACACACATCGATTATTTATGATGCGTAAAAGTACTTTCCAATTTATTTCATTTTTCAAATAATCTAATCTATACTGGTTTAAATTTTATTAGACATAATTGACTTTAAATTTTTAAAATTTATTTCCTAAGAAGACTAATAATCGCGCAATGAAACAGTTTATTCTGAGAAAATGCAATTTTAAAATTAAAACAGAAAATGTATGAACTTAAATGGTGAATTATGACTCGGTCTTTGCTAATGACTAATGCGAAATGTAAACAAAAATTTACCAGTAAATTGAAAGTAGATAAATATTCAAAACCGCACTTCCTCTCTTCCACGTATAACTAACTGAGTAACATTACATAAATTCTATAGCAAATACTTTCTGTATAGTTTATAACATGAATTTTGAATACAAACATAGTGAATCACTAAAAACCTTAAACTCACTCAAGTTTCGGGGATTAACTCATAAAAAATGAAGCATTAAATAAGTGAAATTAGTGGAAAATATAATCGCTTCGAGTTATGAAGGAACAAACAAAATCTCTTTTACTTAGTATCTTCCAAAATCTCCTAATCCTAAATTTACTTAACATAAATATGATAACTTTTAACAGCATTTAAAATAATTTATATCAAATGTTATAGAACCAAACCCTATAGCATAAAAATCACTCTTTCTTTAATAATAATCAAGGTATTCACAGTTTAATGTATTTGGGATAAATATTTTTAAAATTTCATTTTTCAAAACCTTTTACAACAGATCGTGAACGGACCCATGTAAATTTATATATTTAGAGCTCAATCAGCTGCTTCTGTTTACATTTTTGTTAGGTAGTTGTGTCCGACCGAAGGTGGGTTTTTGGTTGAAGCCGAAGTAGAATATTCGGCACAAATAAAATATTTGGCCCAAGCCGAATACTAATAAAAATTCGTTAAAGGAAGAATTACGATTTATATGAGATTTAGACATATTGTAGATATTACTTAGAAGCATTACCGGAAAAATCGGTGAAACTTAAAAGTGAATATAACCTAAAAAAAAAAATTTTGAATTTAATTTAATGTTTTTGAATTAAAAAAGTTAGAATTTTGGTACAATCACCAAATTGTTTTTAATATATTTCTTATATAATGTTTAATAAGATATATTTTTTCCACATTTGTTTTCCACCTGCGTGACATCTACAAAATAATGATTTATTAAAAAAAAATAAAATGTAATGTTTTATTTTTTTAGGTTATGTGTGCGATACAATCACCAAAGTTTGTTTATATATTTCTCATATAATATTTGACAACATATACATACAACGTAATTTTTTTTTTAAAATGAATTTTTCATTTTTTTCATTTTTTTTTTTAATGAATAGAATAAAATATAAAAACAAAAAAAATATATAAAACAGTCTTAGAGTGCACTACAGAAATAAAAACCTCCGTAAATAGCTGATTAGAGATAATTTTTATTAATAGCAATCTTGATGTCCGAAATATCGATAAAACTCGATATTTGATAAAATACTTCGAAACAGACTTGCATTACAGGGCGAAAACTTACGGCTAAAGTGTTCAGCTATTTTGGCCGAAGCTGCAGAAGATTTAAAATTGGCCAAATGAACCGAATACCAAAGCTGAAAATAGTCGGTCGGACACTACTAGATGCAAATAAATGGAAATATCGTTATTTTGTATTTTAAGTGTAGATTTAGCCAGCTTTATTTTATGAACAATTTTTTTTTATTTCTTTAAAAATATTTAAGAAGAACTCATGTACAATTTATAAAAATTTAGAAAATGGTTTGAATTATCAAATTAAATAATGCTTTTGAATAACAGCTGATTCAGATAATCGAATACATGAATAAAACAATTGGAACTTTGAATTAAGTTTCCATAGCTACCAAAAAAATACAAAACACACCATGAAATGACATTTTTACCTTCTTGTAGTAGTAAAACTTTGATTATAATGCTACGAATTGATTTATGTTGCGCATTGGTTATCCAGGCTTATTTATAGAAACAAACGCCAGAGTATAAATCAATCTCTGCAAATGTCTTGCTTGTCAGTGAAAACTACTTCCCACAAAAGACACCAACGCAAATTAAATATTTAATGTAATTGATTTTAATAAAGATTCAAAAACGGGATCAGATAATGCCACGGCTGTTCTTTTAGTCGTAACAAATGTTCGTTGAGCGAACAACCCTCATGCATTGATAGCTAGTTCTAACTCAATCCTCATTTCCCGTTTAGAACAGTCGTTGCGCTGTGCTTCATGCGAACTTATGCCAGCAGAGTGTTAAACCAAAGGAGAACTATCTCAGGGTAACTGCGAACTAAGCAAAACACTCAATGAAAATATACAAAGGCGCATGAAATACGAGCATTTACCATAATAGCCACAGACACGTTTAAACGAAAACAACAGCAAAGGCGACGCTTAACAGCGAATATGCCGAAAGAGCGCTGTTATGTGGCGCTCACATTAGCAAATGTCTGTTAACAAGTGCTCGCTGTTAACAAGTGTTGCTGTTAAGTGTGCGAGTATACCAATGCGGAACAGAGCTGCTGATAGCACAACACATGAGCCAAGCAGCAGAGAACTGTTACGAGTTACTATGAAAGTAGCATTTGCTGTTAATGCTACGAGTGCCGTATGCTGCAACAGGTAAACACAACAGACGCGCAGCGTTGATACGTTGAACAAGTGTTATTGTTGTTCTAAGCTATTTTTTATTAACATATTTTTAAACATATCTCATTTAATTTATTGTAGTTTTTGCTTTTTTGTTTGTTTTTTCAACAAATTTATGTGTTTTTGCTTAGAGATTTTAGTGTTTTCACTTTTCTAAATGCTTTCTATTGCTCACCATTTTATTTTTGTTAAAATAAAATCATTTGATTTTTGGTACTAAACCGAATTGATTTGCGCAGAAATTTGTTTGCAATGAGAAATTCTAAGAACATTTTCAGCAGTTTCCCAATTTGCAGATTTTCACACGCCATACACGTCGACTGGCCAATAACACTTTGAACAAACAAATACATAAATAAAGTGGTAAATATAATTTCAATTGTTTTTTTTATTTGAATAGCTTTAATTTCTTTAAATTCGCATATTTATATTTTCAATTTGATTAAGTTTTCCGTCGACCAAGGCTATAAATTGCAATGTCTGTACGAAATGCAGCAATTTCACACTTAGGTCGTTTGTTTACAAATAAAATTGAACTCTTTGTGTTGCGGCTTTCTGGTACTTGTTTGTGAATGACGTAGCTAACACCTTGAACCATTGGCACATTATTGTTTAATTGTTTACTTGGAAAATTTTCACCATAAAAAATGTTTAATTAAATGTTTAGCGATAATATGCGGTGAATGGAGTGCAAAAGCGTCGAGTTGCTTCTCGAATTGGGCCTAGAGGAAACAATTTTTACAGAATGCGTCATTTGCGATTTAAAGAATTGGGTTTTTATGGGGTTTTGGCTACATGAGAAGTGGTTTATGGCGATAAGAGAACGAAGTGAATTCGTAGGAGAAATACCAGAAGATTTCAATTAAATATAATTTCCCGAAATATAAGTTTTATTAATTACAAATCATTGTAAATTTGTCTAAATTTAACATATTTTTGCAACTTTTACTTTTCAAACCAGTACAAAATATTCTGAAAATTGAAAAATTACAACCAACTTTGACGCCACTTCTGTCCATTCAATCTGCTTTCGATCAGCGCAACAATTCAACACTTATGGCACATCATGAAATTACCTACACTGAAATTTAAATTAAGTTTTTTATTTTCATGTCGTAATGGCTATTTTTAGCGCACAAGGAAAACAATTAAATGTCTCCGCTCGCCAACATTTACTTTTCAAAATTCATTTAACCCAACAACGATCAGTGTCGGTGAATTCATACGAAACCCTGACAGTGGTTGCGTTCCAATTCGCGCGCAGTCCGCAATCAATAAAATCCATAAACATAATTAATTAATAACCACTTTGGCATACAAACGAGACGAAAACACTCGACGAAACGCACCAAAGCCGCAGCCGCACAAACAGCGCCACCAACAACAACCACCAGTCAGCCAAACAAACGAAACGAAACGCAGCGCTTTTAAAAATAATAATAACAAAATATCACGACAACAACAAAGTTGGACAAGTCAAATGAAACCTTTGTGGAATTTTTAAATTCATTGAACTAGTGGAGTGGAGTGCGAGTGCGCGCTGTGTGCGTTGGTGTGTGTGTGTGTGAGTCTACACACAGACAATTGCGAGTGGCTGAATAAACAAACAAAAAGTTTGTCAACACGCAACGTTCAGTTCTAAAAACTATTTGAAATGTGGCCATTGTTATAGGGAAAGGTTTGTCTGTATAAGGGAATTGTAGAGCGTTTAAGTGCCGTTATTTATGTAGAAATAGAGCGCAGCATTAAAAACCGAGAGTAAGCTTTGAATTTCGACTTCTATTAACACTAGAAAGACTGCAAGTTTTCCATATCCACAAAAACTACATCCGCTGATATCTCGAAAAGTACACTTCGGATTTGGCTAATTTTTCATGAAATAAATTTTTAAAAATATAAAATTTTTTCATGATAAAAAATTTAAAGTCAGCAAAGCAAAAGTTGATAGAAATACTAAAGAAAATACAATAAACTTTTGCTTTGATGACTTTTATTTTTTTATCGCGTTCTACAATTAATTCTACAATTAGAGTTCTACAATTACAATTAGCCGAATCCGATGTGTACTTTTCGATATATCAGCGGATATAATATGTAGTCTTTGTAGGTATGAAAAACGGTCTCTCTAATGTTAATGCATCCTTTGAACTGAGATATGGTCCTCCTTTATGATATCAAATATATTTTCTGCTACACGTCGCGTTAGCTTCTCTAGTCACATTTAATTTTGCACAACTTACTTTTGTTATTAGTTTTTCTTTTCATAGGAAACGTAGAAATAATTTTACTAATAGTTTTCGTTTTTTATTGTGCCCTTTTGAACGGTGGTCTGATCTTCCTTTTGAGCTTCGTTTTTCTACCTACTTGTCAACTAAAATTTTGAAATTTGCCAGATGTCGGCTTCTTTAGTGACTCATCACTAAAGTTTGCATCTCAGTTTCTTTAACAGTTTTTTTCTTCATAGGTAACAATGATATCACATCGGGCTTTGGGGACCTTGAAATTGATCAAAGGTATTCTTAAGGTAGAAGTAATGAAATAATCTTACTTATAAGGTTCTCATTGTAGCTCTTTTAGGGGCCTTAATGCATCCTTCCAACTAAGATATGATCCTCTTTTATGTATCAGATACATTTTCTTCAAGACGTTGGCTTGTCTATTGACTCATTATCTAATTTTGCATCTCTAAGATTTGATTTTAACTTTTCTTTTCATAGGTAACATAGAAGAAATCATATTTATTGCTCATTACGTCCTTAAAACTTAGATATGATGCTTCTACCGGCCACCGAACCGTTATTACACTTCCACGCCAAATAAACTTTCTGCTAGAAAGTGCAAATTCAAATTTTGCATCCTTAAGATTCGTTTTAAGCTTTTTTTCATGGGTAGCAATGATATTGATGGTATAGCATCAGACTTTAGGGTCCTTAGAAATGATCATATTTCTTCTAAACGTAAAAGTAATTTTATTAATAATATTCCGCCTGGAACTACATTATCAAAGTGCTTCAAATGGATCAAAACCGTTTACCAAAAATCGCCCTTCTTAGATTATCTCATCTCCAGCAGTCCTCAGTGGCACAAATGGAATACAATTGGGTTACTCAGTTTAACTGTTTCCTGGATAAAATTGGTTTAAAAAATATGTGGGAATCTCTAAATGCAGAAAACTGGCTAAGCATGAAACCAGTTGCTTTCGAACGCTTCGACCGCCACCTGAAATTTCAAGATGTACTCAGCTGCGCAAGTACTTCTTCTCTTAACTGTAAGTTACTTAGGGCACTTGATGATAAGGTAGCAGCTTACTTATTTCACCGCAACCAATTTTATATGAGCAAGGTTTTCGCCCAACTTCGCTTGTCAACCAAATACGTTCTAAGGTTTTGCATTAAAGGCTTAATTTATAAAATTGATCAAAATAATATTTGTAAGTTGTGCAACCTAAATACACTTGAAACCCTACAACATTTTCTCCTAGAGTGTCCGAGTTTCCTTGCAATTAGAAGGCGATACGTACAGAGCTATCTTGCCCAAACAAATGACCACTTAAATGCATTGGCAAATTGCCATGACCCGTACCCGATCAAAATGTTGTACTATTATATTGTAAACAGCCTTAGATTAAGAGCAACCTTGTTAAATGAATAACATTACACAAACATCTATATTATGCCAAACCATATTGTTGTAAATACGACTACCATATTGTTGTACCATATATTCACTTTGTTGTATATTGTTCCGACATATTTTTCCACTATACCTGCTTATTAGTTCTTTAAGTGAAACTCCTGCTACAAACGATACGTTTAAAGCAGTAAATGAAATAAAATAAAAAAAAAATAATATTCTAATTACAGCTCTTAAGATTGGAATTTCTAAAAGAACCTGTTGGCAATTTTTGTCATTAGTCACTTAGAGCTACTGATTTTTTTCTCACTTTCAGTATTCTGCTTTTCCCATCAACTTACCATGGGCCACAAATTGAGAAACTCTGATTTAGATAAATGTACTGTAAAATTTAGGCCTCCTGATTCTAATGGTTGGAAATATAAAACCATCTATAAACCATCATTCGTTCTTAGCTTTTCTTTTCATAGGTAGCAATAATATCGATGATCCTTAGAATTGATCAAACCTAGTTGATATCTTACTAATAATATTCTCACTATTGTAGCTCTTTTAGGGACCTTAAAACGTCCTTCAAACTAAGATAAGATTGTTCCTTACGTGTCAGATACATTTTCTGCAAGACATCTCTAGGCTGACAGAAGTGATCAAGGGTCACCGGCCAACTGGTCTACACGCAGCGAGATTGGGGATTCCCCACAATTGGAATTTAGTGAGAACACTGTCGCTGCATTCTGCATACCCAACATTAGAAATAATTGTTCTATAAATTTCGAAATCTTTTCTCAGTACAACATGATTACAAAAATATTTAAGTAGTTTTGAAAAAATTTGTGTACATTATGTTGCTGGCATCTTTGGAGAAAATTTACGAAAATTTACATTTGAAGACCACTATTCTGAATTCTCTGGATCTAGCTGCCATAATTTCTATGAAAAAGCTTTCTAGCGCCCCTTCACCTCGCTGTCATTGCTTCAGACAGACGAATGAGCTCATTGCGTTCGTCAATCAACGTTGCCGCTTCTGCTCGGCAATCTTTCAACACTTTTGGCATTTTAATCGTTTTCGACCATATAAATGTTAAGCTTATAGCGAAATGAATAAAAACCTAAAATAAATAAGTAGATATGTATGTATGTATGTATATTTATTTGCACTCATAACCAACTATTGCATTCGCTAGAATTTTCAACAAGTCTCCAATGTCTTCTGTTGACTTTCGCCTATTCAAACAAACAAGATTTTTGTTGTTTATCTTTTGGTGCGCCGTTTTGTCAGCACACATAGACGACATTTCAACTGGTGGGCGTTGTTGATAAACAAGAATCAGTCAATAGAAAAAAAAATAGTAAAACCAAATTGCATTCGAATTCGATTATGTTTGATATTCTGTAAATGTTGCTAAACGTGAACAACGTAAACCAACACCAACGCATTCGAATGGAAATTTGGACCTTTGGTCATTGGGTTATCAGCTGCCATCGCACTGCCATAGATCACCAAGATCGATGCGATCAATTGACGGCTACGAGCAATGCGTTGATGTATGACTTATGCGCATGCGCAGCCACCAGCGCACGAGTAATTTTTCATATTCAAATGCAAATGTTTCGAGTAATAGAAATTCATATTCTTCATTGAATCGACATTTATTTATGCACATTTGCTGCCATCAATTTGCCAAGCGCTGTCAGAAAACTTTGACAATTTTTCGTTGGCAGCCCAACAAATTAATAAACAATTTCAGAATTATGCATAATTTAGCGATTTTGTGTTGTGCTATGTTAATCAAATTGTTGAAGACTGGTTTGAGCAACAGTTGCAGACAAGACAGCGTCGCTTTGGGTGGCAAAGCAACAGTGGATTGGCAATTCTATCAGTACCCGATTTGATGGGCTATTCAATTTAATTTAATGCCACTAGAATTCATAAATGTTTAATGTCGACGAATTTGTAATTTTGTGTTTACCTAAAACCTGCCAAATATAACGAAATAGTCATCAATGTTTGGCATAAACGGCTTTTGGCTTCGGGTTTTGTAGTTTCTTGGCAAACAGGAATTTTCTGGGGAATTCAGAGAAGTTGGTTTTATTTTTTGAAAATTAATTAATAACTAGAAACATGACATATGACGGCACTTTATTGTCAAACCCATGTGACCAAAATATGTAATTGTAATGAAAAGCAATGAAAACGAATGTCAACAAGAAAACGTCAAACCTCAAACAGTGAAAGCAACCAATGCTTATAAACAACAACAAAAGCAATAACAAAAACAAACCGAAATAAATAAATATATTGTGCAATAAAAATGACCACATACATACACACATGACAACAATTATGTCATGCAACGCAACCAATGCTGCCAAAAATTAATCACTCGTCGTCGGTCTGCGGTCATTTACAAATTCAGCAGAGAGGAAAATTTTCATTGTCGGATGGCAAGAATTTCTATTGTTGGCGAACGTAGCAGATTTTGCTGTCACTTTTGATTTTACATCGAAAGTTGTTGGGACAGTTGTTGTACGTCTTTGTCGCGCTCGACTCTGACTGCTGTCAAACCAAATTGTGTGCTTTCGTTTTCATTCGTGGTCAGACGTTGTGTTTCAGAAAAAATAATATAAGTATTATTGTATGTAATGTTGTATTGTTGTTGTTTGTGTATTTGAATTTGACTTTGACAATTTTTATTTTGGGGTGCGCAAGTTTATTTACGTGCAGCATTAACCGAAAGTGTCATTGTCAATGCCAAACAATTAATTGGATAACACAACACACGGCACACAAGTGGAAAAATGTTGGTGTAGGGTGTGTTGAAATGATGCCAAATTGTAAGTGGCTGCTCTATGGGTTCATTAGGACTTGAATTATTAGATCAATGTAAAAATGCAACCTTGCATCCAGCGATATCTGCAAGAGTCATGAAAATTATAAGGAATCAAAATACAACTCGTGCTAAGTTATTGTTCAGCTCTCGATTTTTCACGGGTCTTCACGGTTTTTGAAAGTCTTTCGGAACGCTAATCAAAAATCTTCGGTTTTACGAAATTTCACCACGTAAACCTTGCGTAATCTTTTAAATTATAAACATTTGTTTATTACTACAGCCGAACCGAATATCCTTGACGCCAAAGTAATGCTCTGTTTTTGGTGGAATCAGAAGGGAGTGATCCATTATGAGTTACTACAACCTGGTCAAACTTTTCAGAGAGAGCTCTATCGACAATTTTTGATTCGTTTGAATCGAGCAATCAAAGAAAAATTGCTAAAATATGCAACCAAAGACGAAGACGATAATTTTTCATATTTTGGAATAGAATAGAATGGAAAGGAATGGTGGAATGGATATGAGGGAGCCGAGAAAGTGAATCCTAGAGGATCCAATTTCTCAAGCACTCAGGCTAGATAGCCCATTGTGCTTAAGACTCGAGAGGAAAAAGGTGATAGAGGATAGTGAGGTGGGGTTAAAGAAAGAAAGTAGTAGGGAAGGGATAGAGACTACAAGTCTTCCTGCACGAATTTCCTGGATTCTTTAATGAATGTTGGCAAAAATGTTGGCAAATGCGAGGCATTGCGTTGGTTCAGGAAGGATAAGATAAGAAGAAGATAGATTAGGGAATAGAGTCGGGGGGGATTACTTTGAAGGGGATGAAATTGATTTGGAAGAATAAATAAAGAATTTTCAAAATAAATACAATGTCACCATATTTTTTGGACACAGTAGTATAAAATAAAAAATAAAATAATAAAAAATTTAAAGTTGATAGAACTACTAAAGAAAATAGAGATATTTAAAAATGAAAACCCGCCAAAATAACCGCAATGGTCCTTCAAGTGTTAACAGTCTAAATTGAAATGTGAGAGACGGAGTTGTCATCTCTCTTAGAGTTAGAAGAAGTAGTTCTTAGAAAGTTCAAGATGAAACTAAGTACCATAGTCAGGGTTGATCTATTCTGTCCCTGCCGGACTTTTTCTAGACACAAGAAGAAGATAGATTAGGGAATAGGGTAAAGAGTAAAGTTGTTATGGACTCTCGTCTTGAACCCATCAAGTTGTATGGAGAGTTCCATGCCCTTCGTCCAATGACCATTCTTCCAGTCAAAGGGCGCGTTCAAGTAGAAAGCTCGTACCGAGTGTTATTGATATGCGACTTTTTATAGTTCCACAGTTATAAGGAAAGACCATAGCCGGATAAGGAAGGGCTAAGTGCCCCCCGGCCAATTTTGATTGTTATATTTTTTAATACTAGTATTAATATAGGTAACCATTTTCAAGAGTTTTAGTGCATAATAGATAATCCCTGATCTGCCAGAATTAATATAGTAAAAAAAAGCAAAAGTTGATAACTTTCTAAGTAGTCATCCGATTTAGATGAGATTGAGACATATTATAGATATTACTTAGATGCATTACCAAAGAAATCGGTGGAACTCAAAAGTGAATAGAACTTAAAAAAAAGTTTTTTAATTTTAATTTAAAAAATTTTGGTGATTGTACCAAAATTCTATCTTGATAAAAAATATTTTTGTAATTTTTTTTTAAATAAGAAAAAAAAATTAAAAAATAAAACTTTAATTTTTTATATTAAAAAATTAAAAACTTTTTAATTTATATTTTTTATTTTAAAAAAATTAAAAAAAAATTACAAAAAAATTAAATTGAAAAAGTTTTTTAATTTTTATTTTTGATTTTAAAAAAATTAAAAAAAAAATTAAAAAAATTTTTTTTTCTCAGGTTAGAATATTGGTACAATCACGAACTTTGTTTAAATATATTTCTCATATAATGTTTAACATATTATGAGATTTAATATATTTTTTCCACATTTTTTTCCACCTGCTTGACACCTAAGAAAATAAAATGTAATATTTTAATTTTATTTAAAAAAATAAAATGTAATATTTTAATCTTTTAAGTTATGTGTGCGGTACAATCACCAATTTTTTTATATATTTCTCATATAATGTTTAACAACATATATTTTCTCCACGACGATGCTATACCAAATTTCAATGCTGTCAGACATTATTCTTTATCACATTTGAGTTGTATAGACAATGCCACGCCCTTTTGCCCATTCACAGCAAAACATATCCAGAAACTTTCTCCTGTTCCTACCACCAATTCTCAATCGGTCAAAAGTCTTTAAAGGACAGACAAACAATCAGACACAGACAAGCCTTCATTTTGATAGATGGAGATTATTTTACAACACAAATGTTTGTGTTTTTTATATTTTTGTTTAATTTTCCGTTTGTAAGAACTACAAATCGTTTCGTTAATGATATCTAAGATATGGTTTATTATATAATCGTAAACACTTGAATTGACTGATCTATGAAGTTCTTTAAATCAAAATATTTGATGTATTGGGTCGATTATTGGATCGCTTCAAAAGATGAGAAAGTTTTCAGTGCGGAATTCGTATGCTGCTTGAGAGATGGAGAAAAGTCATAGCTAACGATGGACAAAATTTTGAATAAAAAATACGAAACTAAGAGTACATACAACTTCAATACTTTTTGGACCAATAGTTGAAAATGTTACTGACGTAGTGCTCTCTCGAAAGACAATCAATGTCCTATGGGCAATCTGACCTTATTTTTAGCGATCTGAGTCGATAGACGAGCTAAGAGACTCAGAGATTCAGCCAAAGAACAAACTGAAGTAATGACAAGTCTCTGGGATTGGAACAACTATTGAAGTAGTGCTGCCTCAAAGACGGTCGAGCGGCGCAAAGGTGTTAATTTCTTATTTTTTTTAATATATAAATATCTGACAATGCTTTTTCTAGAGTAGATATTTGGCAGATTTCACTAACAACTTTTAGCGAGTGTATTCAAAAAAAGTAAAGTAGAACATGTGTAGCACTTGTCGAACATGGCAGCCGCGCTTAAGTTCAACATGACCATTGGGCATTTTTCAAGTACAGAAGCAATTTTTCAACTCTCACTGCTTGCCATACATACAAATGTATGCATGTACGTATGTGTATACAATTTATCTGAATGTTTTATGGTTTTGTCCATTTAGCCATTTTTACATGATAATTGAAATTTGTAAGATTCCATTTGATGCTTGTTAGGGCCACTTGTGGCGAGCTGTCAACAGAAATGTCATACATTTGTTTTTTAGATTGATATGGTCAATTTGTTATTATGTGTTAATGAATGAATTACAACAATAAGAACAACAACAACAGAGAATTTTTGTTTTAGAAATTACAGCAGTGCTCGATTCGTAGAAGCGGAATACTTTTATTTTCAATTAAATTATGAAAAAATATGCAAACATTTTTAAGCAAGTTTGCTTTTCTGTTGAAAAATGAAAGTGTTGCAATAAGTTTTTATATAATTTTTTTGTTTTAGTTTTATAAACGATGCACCTTGAGTAGAGCAAAGTTTGTAATCAAATATTTGAAAAAGTTGATTAACATTGAATCGATTAAAAATCAAGTTCGCCTAACATTTGTTGTTAGTTTGTTGGTTGTTGGGTTGGTTGTTTGTTGATGATGTTCACTCTCGCCGCCGGCATTATGACCACTAAAATCGCAATAAAAATGTCAAACGTCAGAGAAGCGCCAAATGCCAAGCACACCGTTCGGCGTTCGGAGACGCGCTTTCGATGATTTATTTAGCAAAATCAATGCAAAAATCAATTAACGAGCAACAATTGTTGATTGGCAAACGTGATAGCGTTCACTCTAAACACCGTAACATAAAATAACACATATGTAGTGTGTACATACATATATGTACACGTATGTAAAAATATTTGTACAGGCATTCATAGTCGCATTGTCAGCCTGAACGATCATAAATCACAGCCGTTTAAGATGAATTTCACAGCTGAATTATAGATGAAAATAGTTGCAAGTTGATTAATGTTGCATGTTGGCAGGTAATTTAATTAAATATCTCAAAAACGAAAAAAAACGGATATTGAAGCGGCGATTAAGTTGATTTTTTTCTTGTTTTATTTTGCAAATTTTTCGGTTTCATTGCTGGTTAAGGAATTTTGATTATATTGAACTTTGATTGACTGAATGTTGATATCAAATATTCCTAGAATTATATCTATAATGAGTATCTACACTACCGTCACTAACTGTCTGACAACTGCTGCTGACAAATCATTTTATTGCTTGACTAAAGTGACGCAAGCGCTGAACTCATTTCCCAACCAACTTTGGTTCAATTAAATATGCAAAAATTTCAACAGATAAGAAATCTTTTAATGAAAATTTATTGTCAACAATAAGAATTGGCTGCCACATGACAAATATTTAATATTGTTGTGAGAATAATTTTGAAGCATTTTGGTGTAACCAGTACGTAAAAAAAAAAACAACTGAATTTGTGTTTGAAAGGAAAATGTAACTAAATTAGTTTGAATTGGAATTTTTTAGAATATTTTAATTATTACATTTTACATTGTTATAGGAGTTTTCAAAATTTTATGTAAGTAATTTTATTAGTTTGCAATATAAAATTGAAAATAATTATTTTTAGTGATATGTTAATACTACAAGTTGTGTTCTAAAGTAAACAGGAAATGGAATAATAAAAATTTTCCGGTGGACTTATGTGACTTAGTGCGTTGAAAAGTTACATCGGTTTCCGATTTTTAGTTAAAATTACATGGCATTTGGTTGACTGGAAGCGGAGTTAAAACTTATGAAGTGACAGCATGTTTGTGTCATCAAACAAAGAGTCAATATTTGGTTTGGTTTTAAACTTGTTAAAACTTTTACGCAAAAATTTCAATTGTTGAACCAAGTGTCTGGTAATGAGATTAAAAAACGGTCGTTAAGACATAAATGATGACCAACATGTTGGCCAACCAAAACCCGTATTCACAGCAAATTCCAATTTCAATTTTATTTTCTAAAAACATTAATCTTTCACAAGGAACCTTTTATGCGATAAGAATTGGACTGATACCCCTGTATGTATATAAAAAATTTCTTAGAATTGTACAGAAAGTAAACTTTATCAAATTAAACTAAAATCTAAAATGGTTCAAGTGACGTCTCATTCGGGCCCCAGTGCAGAGAATACAAAAAAATACCCATACATCCATGAACCAAGATCCCTCACCACAATCCTTCCGTCTTAATTCCATTAGCCATCCAACCAAATAGGGGAACAAATTCCTCGCTGCCGACACATTAACATTTCAACACCTTAACCCACTTTCAAAACAAGCCTCGCTGAAAATTTGTGCTTAAATCTTTAGGAAATTGACATCAAATTTGCATATTGCCATAAAAATGAAATTTGCGCCGCAATTGTCTGCTCGAATGTTGTCGGTTTTATTGTGGCCAAAAGTTGGCTGCCACTGCGAAGTGGAGCCTCAAGTAGTGCGGCTTTCAATTAACAAGATTTGCATAATTTGCAGTGCAAACACAGAGCGCGCGCTTGTCAGCCAACCAGCCAGCCGGTTTGTCTGTCTGTCTGCCGGTTAGACTTTTGGTCTATTTGGCTGTTCCATAAAAAGCTTAACTGCTGTCAAAACAAACAAGCGGAGCAGACAAAGAAACGCGTAGATTCGTATTGGTGGCTGTGATGCTATGTCTGCCGGAGGTAGCGCTCCAATTTAACAGTTAGAAGGCGTTAAAAGTGTCATAGGCAATTTTCGTCTAATTTGCAAAACAAGCATAAGGTGTGAATTTTGTGTGAATTGATTGCTTCAATATGTGTTTGTCTCCTCAACACTTTTGTCTATATTTACTTTCTGTTCAGAGATGGGCACTCAATTTTCTATTGATGAGATTCCTTTTAGAGGGAAGCGGGCCGTTAGGAGTCATTCAAAATGTAAAGAAATATTAATGTAATTTTAGATTATGAGTTTTGCTATAGGTTTTTCACTTCAAATTAAAGTTTTTTCATTTCAAATTAAATTTTTTTCATTTCAAATTCAAGTTTTTTCATTTCAAATTCAAGTTTTTTTATTTCAAGTTCAAGTTTTTTCATTTCAAATTCATATATTTTCATTTCAAATTCAATTTTTTTCATTTCAAATTCAATTTTCATTTTAAAGTGAAAAAACGAAGTATTTTTAAGAAAAATGATAGAGTAGGCTTTAAGTTTAAAAATTTCTCGCTATTATTTTGTTGAAAAAATTTTGTCAGTATTTAATATTATTCGATTCATAAACAACCGCAAAATATGAATACGGAATTAAACAACGAAATTGAAAGCACTTCATCCAGAGATTCAAGTCCTGTTATTCGTCCCAATAGACGTAATTATCAGCGCATTCACCCACCAGTAGAATCATCTGATGATAGCAACGCTCGATCTTCATCTAACTTGGTTGTTCGTGCTAGCGGATATCATAGACAACCATACTGTAAAACTAGCATAGACAAAAAGCAGATATTGATAAAATGCTATGAAGAAGGAAAAACCATCATCGAGGCAAGTGAAATAGCTGGAATTAAGAAAAATACCGCCATGTCGACAATAAATAGGTACAAAAAAGATGGCATGAAAATTGTTGAAAGATGTCGTGGTGGTACAAGAAGCATTAAATTGACTGATGCAATATTAAATGAAATTGAAAAATTAATAGAAGAAAATCCATGTTTTACATTAAAACAAATAAAAACGAAGATATTTGAAACCAAAAACGTCAGTCTGTGCTCAACGACTATTTTTAATGCATTGAAAACCTTAAGAATAACATTAACCGTAGTCCTACGGAAGTGTAGAAAACTACATTTTTAAATTTTCTTTCTTAAATTTCTCAAGAACTGCACAAGATATGAAGTTTAGCTTTCGTGACTTTTCCTAAATCATCAAAACATACTACGATCATGTAGTTTCGTTTCTTAAATCATTAATATTTCCGTCAAAAATATGAACTTCCATTTGAGAGGGTAAGTGTAGTTTTCTACACCTAGTACCTTTTTCCATAGTAAGCCATGAGTTTATAGAAATTCTTGATCTATAGCAATGGCTACTGTTAGTTTTTTATATATTTGAAATAATCGTTAACTCCTACGATACAAATATTTGATTATTACTATTTTTTGTTTGAAAAGAAGGACGTCGGACGTGAACGTAAAGGGTTGTACAGAGTTGATATAAGAAATGGCCGGACGGAATTTGTGTGCGAAAGAAATTTAAACTTTTTATATGAGGATACAGAAAGTGAATTTGACTTCTCAAGTAATGGAACTGATGACAATTTCGAACCTGAAGTTAACTGTGAAAGTTCAGATGAGAGCAGCAATGAGTTCAGTGCCGACGAAAATGATATTTTATCCGGTTCTAGTTTTACAAATGCTGATCCTTCGCCTTTTCCTACGCAAGGTTAGTTTAGGTAAGACAGGCGCCTTGCTGGTTCTCAGCAAGTACACTCGGAGGCCCCAAAGGCCCATTGTGATGCGCGATGAGAGTGTGACAAGCCCCTGTCATCCTATATTCTGTGCTGGCTGGAACCAACCTGAGCGTCGAATGAGTCTGACAATATCCTCCAGTGGCGTGGTACAAACCAAGCCCAAATCGCCCAGCACTATGCCCCCTAGATTGGTGGCGTATGCTGTGAAGCGCAGGGCATACGCATAGGAGGTGCTGCACGGATTCCACAGCGCACGTGAGATCCTGCAGTCAGGCCGAAGGCTCCATTGATCATTGGTGCGCTGGATTGCCTTGCGTGTAGATCCCTGCCACTCAGGCACCCAGCAGAGTGTGACGTTGTGGTCCCTGATTCCATACAGAGACTTACGACATTCCATTACTGTCTTCGATCTGATAGTGTGAGAGGCCAGTGCCTTGATTGCCGCCTCGTTGTCTACACAGATGATCAGGTTAGATGGAGGCAAGTCCAGTACTCCGATCATGCGTGCAGCCTGGTTTATGCCGTATACCTCGGCCTGGAAAACACTGCACCGATTAGGTAGTTTACGTTTAGTAGTTTTCCTACGCAATCTTGGTATAGAGTTGGCTAAACCGTGCGGAAAAAAGGGTCGATCGTCTTTCGTATTGAGCGGTATCTCTGACCAGCAGCCAGAATCAAAATCAATCCCAGAGCAAATCAAAAAAAGAGGCAAATATTTTCTTCGCATTAAGGAGATACATTATTCTCATATAATCATGAATTTGCTTGCTACCTATGCAAATAAACCATTTGCAAGGCACATCACACTCGGAAGGTATGCATGGAGTGCATTTTATTGATATACATTTTTTTTATAAAATAAAATACCTTTAAGTTTAATTAAGTTTTATTTATACAAAAACGAAAAACTAAAATAAAGAAGTAATTTAAGTACTTTACTTACTCAAAACACCCATGGTGTAGAAAACTACACTAACGTGGGATTATTGAGTTTTTTTTCCGTAGGACTACGGTTAAAAACGGCTACAATCAATTTGGACCGCATGAATAGTATAAACACGATTGAACTACGTAAAGCATATGCCGTTAATTTTTCGCAGAATGCACCACAGACACGGGAAAAAATAGTTTTTATAGATGAATCCGGTTTCAACTGCCATCTTCGCAGAACCAAGGCAAGATCAAAAATAAATACTGCTGCTCATGTAATGGTACCAACTGTCAGAGGACGAAATGTTTCCCTCATAGCGGCTATGAACTTAAATGGTATTATATATAGCAAAATAATAGCAAACACATCCGTGAATTCAAATATTTTCATAACATTTCTTGATGAATTACTTGACAAACTGGCTGCTGAGAACATCACAGGGGCATGGCTAGTTTTAGATAATTGTACCATCCACAAAACCCGTGAAGTACATGAAAAAATTAGTGAAACAACTCACACTATCGTTTTTCTTTCTCCATACTCGCCGATGTTAAATCCAATTGAAAAGGTTTTCTCAAAGGTCAAATTTTCAGCGAGAAGTTTGTTGGCAGATCCACAAAATAATATCAATTTAGAAACTGTAATCCAAACATCAGTGGCAACAGTTACCCCGAACGATTGCAACAATTATTATCTGGATATGTCAATGAAATTGCCTTTGGCAGCAGTTGGACAACCACTACATTAAATATTATATATTTTATATATATTTCTTATATAGTTATGAATTTCAATTTTTGTAATTTTTTTCTATAGCCAGTTTGCCAGTTTAACAATATTATATTTGTTTTGTTTATATAAAAATACTTGTGTAGTTTCTTCAGTTTTAAATATTCGAATTGAATTTGAAATGAAAAAAATTGAATTTGATATGAAAAAAAATGAATTTGAAATGTAAAAACTTGAATTTAAATAAAAAAAAATGAATTTGAAATGAAAAAACTTGAATTTGAAATAAAAAAAATTGAATTTGAAATGAAAAAACTTTAATTTGAAGTGAAAAACCTATAATTGATTTGATTTGAATTGGTTTGAATAGAGGTGCAATTATTTTAACCCATTCCGGAAATGTGTACGATATACAATACATACAATTTTTTCGAAGATTTTTTATTTGACAGCAAACGCACTTTTTATAGAACAGCTTCTTAATTTTCTTTAAGTAGGCTGTGTTGTATGATTCTGTTTAAAAATATAAATCATAATAGTCGTGGCTACACAGTATGAGTGAGTTTTGTAAGCAGCTCTTTGCATGAATTTGAAAAACCAGCAAATTACGGAACTTCTGCGTAGGAATTTTTAAATATGTAATACTTTTTGGTACCAAAAAGCGAAACAACTTCAAAGTTTGAATCTCAGTTGATTTATAAAACTTATTAAATTTAACATTTTTTGCGTCTAAATATTTTTCCCGAGTCTTTAAAAAAATTGTACGATATATCATACAAATGACCACAAGGGTACGATATATCGTACAAATGGAAAACAAAGGTTGCAAGTTATGTTTGCATTTTTTTAAGTTATGGGTTTGGTAACAGATTTTTTGCGTTTGCTTGCCTGCCACGCCCATCTGTAAACCACGTGACTAATAAAATTCTACTAATCCGCAATTTTTGATTAAAAGTAAGAATTACTAGACGAGTTTCTGTTTTATTGCGCAGACACAGGTTATGTAAGGTTAGACATGTGTACTTGCCACTCCCACTACGATTATAAGAATGGGCTATATTCGGTGCCTTTCTGTAAAACTCTATGAATTTTAATTGTTTCTGTGTTTTATTGAGGGGAAAAGGGCTTTGCAACAACAATGGTTATATAAGGCCGAATAAATGTGAATCAATAGTTTATATATATATAATTTATATAAGTTTCGATCAAAATGAAATCATGTCTTGATTTTTTGTTGTTATAATTTATGTTTTCTATAAAAAAAATCAATGAATTGTTCATAAAACTTAAAAAACCGAAACCAGAAATTCATGAATTTTTACTTCTTTGCGCACCATTGTACGATATATCGTACAAAATTGATTGAGCTGTAATTCTCAACCTAAATAATTTTTTTGAAATTTTTTTTTATTTTATTGCTAAAATGTTCAATGAGTCAATATTTTGAAGGAAAAATTTTTATCTCAAGAAATGTGGAAATTGACCGGAAAGGGTTAAGTTTTATTTGAATGTGATTTGAATTTGATTTGATTTGAATTGGTTTGAATTGATTTGAAATTATTTGAATTTGATTTGAGTTGGTTTCAATTGATTTGAAATTATTTGAATTTGATTTGAATTGATTTCAATTGATGTTCCAATTTGATTGAATTGGATCGAATTTGATTTGATTTGATTTAGTTTGATTTGGTAAGTTGGATTGATTTCGTTTGGTTTAGAGTTAAGTTAGGTTAGGTAAGGTTACTTTGGATTAGTTAGCTCGGATTGAGAACTCAAGGGAGTTTACCTACGTCAGGGTTGAGACTCGGTCTTGCCAGATAAAAGAAAAAGAGTTAAAGAAAAACAATATTTTTCGAAAAAAAAACTGTGCTATTCAATTCCAGAGAGTAATTAACTATAGACTTTTAAATTTTAGGTGCTTGCTGCACCACTTGTCAGCTCAAAACGTTGCATGGCTAACATTGCACGAATTGATGGCTTCACAGACTTGGCAATTCATCACAATATTGCATGACATGTAGTTTCCTTGCAATAACCTGTCAATTATTTAACCGTAGATCGAGCTTTGTATCAAAAATGATACATTTGGTTTTTTGTTTTGTTATAACTTTATTCAGGATATAATTAATTGAACCACTCCTTGTGACTTTGTTTGTGTTGGGATTACGCTTGTTTAAAACCATCTTTCACACTTTTTTAATAAAGAGGCCGTGAGAAAATTGAAAAGTTTATAATTCTCTCCTTTGTATCACTTTTGATACATATGGCATTTCGAACATTTCTATGCCATGGTTAATGTTATTTGCGTTCTGTTTCTTCATATGGCATGTGAAATTATTTGCTGATAGACGTGTAAAAACAATTCCTGGTTTATATATATTGGAATATATCGATTTGTGTGTAATTTTGTGGATTGTTGAAGTAATGTTGCGTCCAAGATTTTTGACATTGGAAGAACTAGTAAAAGAAGTCTTGGATAACAGTTCAGAGGATGAATTCGAAAATGAAGACATTTCCAAGGGGACATTTAAATAGACAGTGAAAGTGATTAATCTGAGCCTGATGGGAATATTGGCAGTAACCCTGGTGTTGACTCGAAAGACGGCACTATTTGGAGCGACAAACCATACACAAGTGGTCGGTTGAGGAAGAAAAATGTCACAAATTTGGACCGATTCGTAATCCTTGGGATGAATGGGTTTAGCTACTTTCAATATTCTACAATCCTCACGATTCCGTGACCTTTGATGAAAAATTACTAGTATTTCATGGCAGCTGCAAATTCCGGTAGTACGTTCTCTCTAAACCCGAAATATATGGCTTATTGTTGATTCAAATACGTGCTATGTATGAAAAATACAGCACAATGCATCACGGGCCTAATATTGTCAAAGATTCAAAGATATTGCCAGAAATTATTTGTTTTTATAACACAACGAAAGGAGGTGTGGCTGTGTTTTCAAATATAATCGATATTGCGGCGCTGAATTTTACACTGTTTACAATGAAATCAATCCTAAATGGAAACAGACCAAAAAGAATCAGAACATAAGCCATTCTTGCATGAGCTTGCAATTTCGCTGGCTTCACCTTATATCCAGAACAGAAAGAAACTTCCAAGAAACGACGCATCTAAGGAGTTGCTTTCGAAACTTTTACATTGCAATTTTTCCAACTCTGAAAATAATGAGAATGGGCTTCGTAACAATTAACAACTGATAAATCATCCAAGAAGAACCGAGCAAGGTGTCCTAAATGCTGCTATTCTGGAATGGGCAAACATAAATGGACCTCCTTACTCTACTACCTATGTGAAAAACCATATTGCAAAGACAAAAATATTTGCACAGATTGCACTAATAAATACTTACTTTAAAAAGAAAAAACATTTGTAACACAATTCCCTAAATTTTTTCATTTTCCATATGAATTTTAGTATGTATCAAAAATGATACATAGGATAGGATTCCTTAATTTTTTTGAAGCTCGATCTACGGTTAAAGCACATTTAAACGTTTCAGTTTCAGTGCTGATATCACCTTTTCTTCTATTCATAGCTTTGTTAGTTTTAAATTAAAATTTATTGTACTAAATTTGTGTGCGGTCGCCAAAAACCACACACAGACACACAGACAAAAGCGAAAGTGCACAATTTGCAATGTTTTGACACTTGCAACGACCGACGGTGCATGACATCAGCCGCGAGCGAAGCGCAAAGTTGATTGCTGGTTTTGTTGTTGCCAGTATTTCGTTTGTTTGCATAAACCGCAACGCAATGAAACCATTAAACGCCATTTCAAACACTTTTCAATTCACTCGTTCACTCGTAAACACGCCCACGCGCCGCCAGACGCCAGCAACAGACATCAACTACGAGTAAGTCAGCCGCCGCCGCTGACCTGCAAGCTAAACGTTGCACGTCGACTCTGACCGTGTCGCCGCTTATGGATTTTCGTTTGTGCCGCATTCGCAAAGTTGGTCCGCAATTAATTTGCATTCAATGAATGCACCGAATTAGCCCGGCGGCGGCATTTCCATTTCCCAAAAACGCCTTTTCGATTCGGTTCGATTGTGGAAAGCCGAGTAAATGGCAAAATTAAATTATTGCAATGCGGTTTTTTTGCTCGGTCAGCATTTGGTGCTATCTGCCCGACATGCATTTACTTAAGTTCAAGCTCAATGATTGCTTTTGCATTGAGCAATGCAATCAATAAAATAAATTCAATTTTTATGATGGCAAAGTAGTAATTCATAAAATGCGCGGCATCTGTTTTACGAGCATCGATGATCGCATTTTAGAAGCTGACGCGAGCCTCTTCGCACGCACTCGATACGAATCGGCGCGTTGCACTTCAGTTGCGCAAATAATTAAGTATGCTTTACATTTAATTATGCGAACAACAATAACTCATTCGCTAATGTGTGTATGTGGAATCGCTAGAAGCGGCGCACAGAGTGAATAATTCAGCAGCCAAGATATGCGAAGATATTCGACCGTCAAATGCTCAACGGGCAGAGGGACAGTTGCGTATGCTTGCTGAACATTTTCGTACTTAAGTAGTTGCAAAGTCTAAACACTGAGCAGAAGTTAATCCTTAAAATCTCTCTTGGCTTTCCCAACCTCTCTTAAATCCTTAACCCTTTCGTTGTTTTGTTGTCATATGGCAAAATGCTATTTTGTAGACGTCTGAACACTCAGTGGTTTCAAGAATAAATTTTTTTGTTGGTCCTTAGAAAAGTTTAAAGTTTTAAGAATAACACCGTGCGACAAAAATTAAAAAACGTTTTCACACCGGGAAAAATCTATATGTGCACGAAACTAGAGACCAAATATAGTAATACTGCGTACTCAGTTTTTGATTTCTACAGCCTTTGTCCTTTTAAAAGGACTTCAAAATTTTGAAGGGGATAAAAAAGAAAAAAATATAAAAAATACTTAACCTCGTTAGAATATAGCGATATGTATATCAAATGAAAGAGGAAAGGCTCAAGAATTTGAATAAAATTGATTTTTTATCCATTTGTAAAAAAAGGATATGAAAAAGGTCCTTTGAAAATTTTAATCCTTTATATCCTTGAAAATTTTTGTAGAATTTTCTTGAAAAGTAAGTATGTTAAAACCCAAAATCTTCTTGATCACGTGTCAAAATTTCATTATACTCGCTTCATTGATTTTGTATCTTTTTATTATTTAAAATACTGATACTCAAATAAATTAGAAATTTTGTACTTCATTAGAATTGCAGCTTCCGGCTATTTTTTAAAACTTTCGAACCAATAAAGTTAGAGTAATGAAATTTTGACACGTGATCAATGAGATTTCGGGTTTTAACATAATTAATTTTCAAGAAAATTCTATATAAGCTTTCAAGGATATAAAGGATTAAAATTTACACGTTTTTTAAATGTTAAATCTTTATATAGTAAAAAAGAAGAAGCCGAAAAAAATAAGAGACATTTTTATTAAGACTTTTTCTTTCAATTCAGATAGATTTCTTTAAATTATTTTAGCTAAAGTAAATGAAAAAATATTGGATTTTTAGTAATGCGTACACAATTTCATGTTTAAGAAATTTTTACAGCCGCAACGATATGTTTACTGTCCATATAAGAAAAAAAAGAAAACCGAGTTCCGAGACAAAAATTAAAAAAAAAATTATTATAGGATGCTGTTTCTATAACCACACAAAACACTAAATCGATATAATTGAAAACTTGTTTTTTCGTTGTTGTAAATAAATTTAATGTTGTAAATAAAGGTTCCTGAGTCGTACTGCTGTACATTATTTTTAACTATCAGGTGTACAACTTTGCTTCCGCCGTTTTTTTCCAAAATTAAAAGCTTTATTGCGAAAAAGTGCTTACAGATGTATTATTCAAAGTATTGTCCGTCGCTAGCGACAACTTTCTCCCATCTTTCCGGCAATTTTCGGATCCCGGCTCGAAAAAAGGAGTCCTCTTTTGACGCTATCCATGAAGCAATCCATTTTTCCAATTCTTCGAAGGATTGAAAATGTTGATCTGCCAGGCCGTGTGCCATCGAACGGAATAGGTGGAAGTCAGAAGGGGCGACATCTGGGGAATACGGCGGGTGGGGCAAGACTTCCCATTTCAGCGTTTCCAGGTACTTTTTGACCACTTTTGCGACGTGAGGCCGAGCATTGTCGTGTTGGAGGATGACTTTGTCATGTTTTTTTTAAAACGTTGAAACCACTCCCGACACGTTCTTTCACTCAGAGCAGCATCACCGTAAGTTTCTGAGAGCATTCGATGCGCTTCAGCTGCATTTTTTTGCGAATTGTAACAGAAAAGTAAAACTTCCCGCAAATGGCGAGAATTGGGCACATAAACGGACATTTTCGAGCGTGAATAATACGAAAACAAGAACAACTGTCACTGAAACGGCGATGACAATTCGTTAGGCACTGTCCACACTCACTTTAAAGGCATTACCATCTATGTATTTCAACCAGCCTCAGCCGGTACAGCCACCTATCGGAAAACGGCGGAAGCAAAGTTGTACACCTGATACTTTACATTTTTAACTACATTGATGACTCGGATTGCTTTGACTCGAATTACTGATTACTGATTTTCTTTGTGTAAAACAAGACCTCAACAGGGCTTTCGAAATGATATATTTTTAAACCGTTACATATCTTATAATACTAATTACTCATTGGCTCGATGGAAAAAGTTACTGAATAAGTCCTGAGTGAGACATTACTTGTACATAGTATTTCAGATTTTTAAATCAGAAGAGCTATATATATATCATATATCACAACAATATATATCATATGTCATCTATATTTCTTGGCTCAGCTGGTTAGTGCGTTGGATTGCAAGGCAGTGTTGGTAGATAAGAATATTTCCGCCTAGATTTGGGAGATCCTAGACTACTTAGAAAATATTTTAGGAGAAAGAATTGTTTAGGTGAGAGTTTATGAGATTTTCTCGCCAAGACCAAATGGTTCCCCAAATGGATCCCGTCTGATCCCAATAGATAGGAAAGGACATCGGTATTTTTAAGAGTGAAGGGATTCACAATGAACCCAATGGAGTCTCCGGATGGAAGTTGCATGCCGCACTTTCCCCTTCTTTAGGCTAACTTAACATTAGGAGATTTTAGTTTTTCGTTAACTTCACCTAAACTATCCTTTTGTAACGTAACCTAACTTGACTTGACTTTCCTTTGTTTCTGCTTTCAATCCTTTCGTACAGTTTTTTTGTCTCAGGTTCTTAGCATAAATACAAAAATTATTTTCTTCAAAGTTGCTTTCTGGGCTTCCACAAACTGAAGCAAATTTTTCAAAATAACTCTTCTTTAAATGTTGCTACGTTAGATTTGACAAACTTTCATTAAGATTTGAAAGTTTGAAATACTTACTGCTTTAAATATTTAAATTTACACAGGCAAATTTAAATATCAAATATTGGTTGTCAAATATATTTGTATGTACAATATTTCTTCAGCAAATCTTGTTCTGACAAATATTTAAGAATTGGCAAATATTTAACAAGAGGTAAATATTTAACACGAGGCAAATATTTTACAGCTACTAAATATTTGACAACGAACAGATATTTATATTTACCGAAAGTCTATTGTTTGTTTATTTGCTCGCTGGCATCATTTGGTGCTAACAGCGCACACAACAAAGTAAATTTAAACATTATTCGGCAAAGAAGTTTTAGAAACAACGCTCAAAGTTGACACTTCCAGTCAAACTTTTCAGATCATCTAACTTTCTAACATTCCAAAATATTTCCCTATCAATAAAACTTGAAGGTTATAGAACTCAAAAGCAAATCTAAACATTTTAATGCAATATACAACTTTTTTCTGTCTGGAGCTCACAAACATCCAAAAGCCACAAATACTCGTATAAGGCGCGGCTTTTGGCAGCTTCAAGACCCCACAGCAATGTTAGCTGATATACAAAAAAATAAAATTGAAAAACATTACAATAGAACCAAATCAACTCAAACATTTTCACAATTTATGGCAAAGTTAATGGCGCACTTTATGAGTGCAGTGCGGCCGCATTAACCTTGGCACAATCGAATGCCCCAAAGGGACGCAATCAACAAACAGCACAAAATCAATTTGCACCATTTAGTAGTTTAGTAATCGGTCATTTCATTTAATGCGGTTTTATGCGAACTTGTGCGGTTTTTATGAAATTTATGCACAGCGCCGGCGCTGATCGGCCACCAAGTGAACTAACCTCAAATTGCCAATTTGAGCATTTTTGCATTCATTGCAATTGCTGCCAAGTACAAACATTCATTGCATCTACAAACACACACAAACTCGATATTAAATATGTAAGTAATTCGGTGTGCCACCATTTGAAATGGGCGTTTTGATCGGTGCGCGTTGCATTGGAATTTGTGGCATTATTTCGTTTTTATTGGAGATTTATTTTTAGCGCCTTCGCGTTGTTGGTGTTTTATTTTCATTCCGGGAGAATCCACTGAGCGGTGTTCAGTGCGAAAGCGATGCGTACTCGTATTTGTTTGTGGGTGATAAGTATTTATCGTGCGACTGAGTGGCGCTTAGAATGCGGCGAGGATGGCCTGAAAATTGAGCAAATCAATGCATTTGAATGTGTCTGATTGCAGAAATGTTGGCATATTGAGAATTTTCACTGGTTGAAATAAGGAATGCAAGGCTTAAAAGAAAAAGAAGAAGAAGAAAAAGGGAAAGGGAAAGAAGTAAGGAAGAAAAAGTGAAGAGGGAAAAAGAATAATAATAAATACTTAGAAGGAGAAATGAAGATGAATTAGAAAGAGAAGAGGAAGAAAGAGAAGAGAATATGAAGAAAGAGAAGAAGAAGAAATAGAAAAAGAATAGAAAAAAGAAAAGAAATAGGAGTGAAAAGGGATGAAGGATGAGAAGAAAGAGGAACAAGAAGAAGAACAAGATGAGCAACAACAGAAATAAAAAGGCGAAAAAGAAGTATAAGAAGTATAAGAAGAGGAAGAAAAAAATTAGGAAGAAAAAGAAGGAATCATAACAAGAATAAGAAAGAAGAAGAATGAAAAGAGAAAGACAAGAGACACGAGAAATAAAACGGAAAAAAAAAGAATAAAATGAATAAAAAGAAGAGAAAGAAAAGGAAGAAAAGGAAGAAGAAGAAAAAGAAGAAGAAGAAAAAGAAGGAATCATAACAACAATAAGAAAGAAGAAGAATGAAAAGAGAAAGACAAGAGACAAGGGACAAGAGAAATAAAACGGAAGAAAAATAATAAAATGAATAGAAAGAAGAGAAAGAAAACGGAAAAAAAAGAATAAAATGAATAAAAAGAAGAGAAAGAAAAGGAAGAAAAGGAAGAAGAAGAAAAAGAAGAAGAAGAAAAAGAAGGAATCATAACAACAATAAGAAAGAAGAAGAATGAAAAGAGAAAGACAAGAGACAAGGGACAAGAGAAATAAAACGGAAGAAAAATAATAAAATGAATAGAAAGAAGAGAAAGAAAAGGAAGAAAAGGAAGAAGAAGAAAAAGAAGAAAAAGAAGAAATCATAACAGGAATAAAAAGAATTGGACAAGAAAAAAGGCAAAACTAAAGAAAAGAAGAATGATAAGGAGAAGCAGACAAGGGTAGGAAGAAAAATAAGACTAAGAGGGGTAAATTATGAGCGAAAAGTGAAAAAAGAGATGAAGAGAAGAAGGTGAGAAATGAGACAATAAAGAAGAAGAGGAAGAATAAGATGAAGAAGTGAAAGGAATAATGACAAGAATAAAAAGAGTGGGAAAAACAAGAGGCAGAAGAAGAACTAGAAAGATTCAAGAGAAAGAGATGTGAAGATGTGAGAGAAGAGAAGTGGAAGAAGAAAACAGAATGTGGAAGAAAAGAGTAAGATTATAAATAAGTCTCCATCTCTTAGTCTGAATAAACAAGATGAGGAAAAGGGAGAAAAAATAGAGAAAACAGTCGAAAAAGATAAAGAAGAGAAAGAAATTGAAGGAAGAATGAAATATATGAATAAAAATAACAAGAATAAAAAAGTGAAGAGAGGAGAAGAAGAAGAAAAAGAGAATACGGTCAATAAGAAGCGAAAGAAGAAGAAATGAAAGGAAGCGAGGTCAAAGAAAAAGAGGAGGAAATGGAAGTAGGGAAAAAGAAGAAGAAGAAAATGAATGTATACGGCTTAACTGTGGCTTAAACATCAGATTTTCTATATAAAAAATAAGATCAATAAGAAGCGAAAGAAGAGGAAATGAAAGGAAGCGAGGTCAAAGAAAAAGAGGAGAAAATGGAAGTAGGGAAAAAGAAGAGGAAAATGAATGTATACGGCTTAACTGTGGCTTAAACATCAGATTTTCTATATAAAAAAATTGAAGAAGATGGAATGGGGAAAGAAGAGGAATAAGAAAAGGCGACGAAATAAAAAAAGAAGGGATAAAGAAGAGGAAAATTAATGAATGCATTTGGCTGTACCAAGGTTGTACTGTGTACCATCTGCATTTAAAAGAAAAAGAAGAGAAATAGGGCTAAGGAAAATAATACGATTGAAGCAAAAAGAGGAAGAAGAAAAGACAAGGAAGAAAAGAAGGGGAAAATAAGAGAAAACCGATGCCTAACGAATACAATAAGGTTTAAATATTACATTTTCTGCGAAAAAGAAGGAATTCAGGAAGAAGAGGAATACAAAAAGGCGTCGAAATAAAAAGAGGAAGAGGAAAGAAGAGGACAACGAATGCATTTGGCTGTACTGAATGCCACTTATCAAGTTTATTGGAGTTAAAAGTGAAAGAAGAAGAAAAAGAGGGCGAAGAAAAAGAAGACAATTGAACTAAAACGAAGAAGAAAAGACGAGGAAGCAAAACAAGATCATCGCAACAGATTAAAGTCCATTCGAATTATGAATTTTAGTTAAAATAATTTTTAATTAGAAAAAAATGTTAATAATAATTCTAGCTTTAGAGTAACACAAAAAACAACAACAAAAAATAATAAGTAAGTAAATGAATTTCTAAATATTCTAACAAAAAATATAGAATATTTTTCACACACTTCAAATTAACCAAATATTCACAAATATTTCGCATTCACATTTATTCCTTTTTGTAGCCTGAAGTATTTGTTTTTAATATTTACAAATGTTTCACAATAACTTTTGATCAAATGACTCAATTACTATAATTGAAATTCACACGAATTCCTCAATGACATTTAGCAAATTTTCGCCTTTGAATGAAAATTTCCAATTCAAAAATATTTTCACAACGTTTACAATTTCCATGGAATTCATTAAATTGGCGAGAAATCAATTCAGAATTTTATACAATAAATTTCATATATGAATTGGAATGATTCATTGTGTTGAAACATATTTGTATTATTAATAAAAGCCGTTAAAATGTTATTGCCAAACCCGTTTTCCTGCAACAATGAATGCAAATTTGTATGGCTACGTGAAGTTGATTCGACAATGCGAATAAAAGAAAATAAACAAATAACAACAATAAGTGTGGTAACAAAAATAAGAACAACAAAAAAAGCATAATCTGTGTATAATAACAACAAGAAAAACAGCAACAATAATCTATGGTGCTAGCAATGAATTATAATTTTTATTAATCCTCAAGTGTGCCTCTACAAAATTGGCGCCAATTAGTCAGCACAGCCAGTCGCACGTCAGACAGTGCGTCAGTGCCAACACCTTTTCGAGTGGTTGGCCAAGTCGACGCAACGCAGAAAATTGCTGATTGAGAATTTGGTAAACAAATCGAACGCAAAAGCGAAACTCATCGTATTTGGCTAATTGACTCATTTGACCAAAAGTCAGTGTGTGAAACGTTTGAAAATATTAAAAACAAAATTTTTAGACCACAGAAACTGAATAAAATAATAAGAAATGCAAAATTCGTTTGATGATTTGGTTGGGGACACATGTGGCGAACGCTACAGGGATCAGTGGGTGTGGTGAGTTCAAAGAGTTTTGAGGGCAAAAAAAAAAAAAATAGAAGAAAAAAAAGAAGAGAAGGGAGGGGAAGACTAAATTTATTAAAAAGATTTAGAAAGTCTATGAACCCTGAAGAATTTAATAAGCTCTTCATAAGACTTGAAAGAAAAAGTTTGAAAGGTTAGCAGTGGAATAAACTGAAATAAACCTTGAAAAAAATCAACAGAATTCAAAGAGAATTTTAAAATTTTGTAGGGTATTGTCACTAAGAGTCTAATGCGAGCATTTTCTCTCAACTTGTTTGCCATTACTTGGCAGTGTTGCCGTTGTGCGACTAAAGTGTCAAATTGACCCTTTTTGGAGACCGATGCCACCTGACACCGACTTTTTAAAAATAGTAGAGTCCGACCGATACCAAATTTTTTGGCCGATGCCGATGCCGATTAATCGGCCAGAAGGGCGAGTTTGCCGATGCCGATTAATCGGCCGATGCCGATGCCGATGCCGATTACATAGAAAAAATAACACGAATGAATTCAATCAAAAACACAGTCTCTTTTATAAAATAACAAAAGGAACTATTACATATTGTTTGTAATATTCATCACAAAATAACAAAACAAAGAGAAAAGAAATAATTAAAAACTAAATAAAATAACAAGAGAATTCAGAATTCGAATACATTAACATGTATTAAAAAAAATAATATATCACATTTATCCACTGAGAGAGAAACAAAACTAGTGACGTAAATATTGAATACAAATTCAGTTTTTTATTCAACTTAAAATTAAAATTTTTATATTAAAATGTGTACTCTCAAATTGCGACCCGTTGTACAGATGCAGTGGGAAGAAGTCAGAAAGCAAATTTGGAAAAAATAAAAGCCCTGTTAAAAAATTCTTCCAATTAAAAAAGAAGCATAAGATTGAAAAATTAAATGCCCCTTCTTCTGATATCCACATTAAGAGACGAAATGCATAGACATTTCGAGAAAATCTGTGTTTTTAAGAATACCTAGTTTTAAAAAAAAACATTTCTAGGAAACATTTATATTAAACAGTATCCAAAAATACATTACTGAAAAGGGGTCTAAAAAATGAAAACAAAAAAATGAAAGCAGAAAAATAGGCCGATGGCATCATCGACCAAAAACGGCCGATGTGTCATCGGCCAAAAAAGACCGATACCAATGCCGATTCTTTTTTTTTTTGCCGATGCCGATACTAGCCGATGCCGATACCAATTTTGTTGGCCGATACTAGCCGATGCCGATTAATCGGTCGGGCTCTAAAAAATAGGCTTATTTTGACACTTTTCTTCAAAATCATGCGACTTTTGCCCCTTTTTTTTAATCAAAAAGTTTATATGTACATTTTGAAAATTGTTTCGTAAAGTTAATTTTATTTATTTTTGCGTGTTTATAAATACTCAAAATATGCTTTCCTTTTAGGATTCACTTTTCAAAGGTAACACTTAAGTACTTAAAAATTACACCTCTGGCAACATTTAAACTACTTGCAACCCTTTAATTATGTCAGAGTTTTCCCGCAAAAATGTACAAAATTAATCTGAATTAACGCGCTTTTTTGTGGCATTGCCTAAGTTATTTGTGCTATATTAATTTTGATGGCTCCCAATGGATAAGTAAGTATATCACGCATATGCTTTGAAATGAAAATGTTTTCATAATAAATACGAAATATGCATATTGGGACTTTTTAATATATCCCTCATCAATTAATTTAAGAGGAAAACAGTTTTTTTTCACAGAAAATTATGTCATTTAGAAATTTATTAAAAATAATGAGTTTCGAAAGGTAAAATAATGAAAATAATGAAATAATGAATGGATATATACATTGTATAGAAAATTGAATCACTTGATGACACTTTCTTTTCGGCTGTGACACTTCTTTTGCGACTTTTTAAAATTTTCCAGCGGCAACACTGTTACTTGGTTTTTTGTCTGAGGTCAGTGCACCTTCTGGCTACTGTAGCCACCACTGTGGTTTGTATGTGCGCCACACGTAGACGCACGTCGACTGCCAGGGCGGCTACTGTAGTTGCCAGCCAATGATTTATTAAATTTAAAACAATCGATGTCGTCAACAATTCGTTTGCTGTTCGTTAGTTTTAATTTGAGTAATTATTTTTCGCTACCCACACATACACACACACACAGATATTGAATTTCTTTCCTCTTATTATGCATTATTTTTAAACAATTTTTTTCTTTTGGAGAATTTTATACGATTGAAATATTATTGGTTTTGTATTGCAATCCAACGTCATTATGGCCAATGCCATATTGACTTCAAGACAATTTGGCAATGGGATTTGGTCACTGACGACAATTGCTGTCACATGTCAACAATGAATGGCAACATGTATGTAATACTCGTACATACAACAAACGTATAAAGGGATACACAATTTTTTTCGGCTAGAAAAATAAATCATATTCTTCTATTTATATGTTTTGTGCGTTTCCGCAATTTTGCAACGCTTATGTCATGCGGCTTGTTGTTGCGTGTTGACTATTCGTAAGTCGCATTAAGCGCCGCTTGAGTTTGGCAACTGTTGAGGACTGACGACGAACGTGTCTGCTGGCTGGTCGGACGTGTTGGCGCTGTGCTGTGCTTTGGTGATCTCTGAATCATTTTGGCGACGATGTTGGCTTTTGATATGGTCGCTTGGTAAAAAGTTGGCTGTGCCACTGTTCCAATAAATAATAGTTTTGAGACAGTTGGATAGTGCTGGCAAGAAGGGGTCAGCCAGTCGTTTGTGATGCGTAGGTGGGTTTCTTCAAATGTGAATTCTGCTGTCTGAGCTAATTCTGGGTTCTTATTTATTGGCTTAGTGTAGAAAAATTGAAATATGTGCGATTCCTTTGGCTTTAGGAAAGATTTATTTGCATTTTTCAGTGATTATAGGTTTGCGATATGAATGCCAGCGCTTCATAGAAAAGAGGTTCTGCAGAAATGCGGTCACATTCGTGTTTCTTACGGCAAATGGCTTTCGTCTGCTTCAGACAACACCACACGCAAGTGGCTTCAGAGCGCAAAAAATCTATATTTTTATTGAATTTTTTTTGTTGTACATACCTACCTATTTGATAAGCAACGCAGATGCTGACTCAAGCGCGCAGGCATTTCAATAGTCGACTAATACTCAGATTATGCTAATTAGCACCTAATGACAATCGAAAAATTGCTCATCGCAGCCAATTTACATTTTCGAATACTGCGCCAGCACCAGCGGCGACAGCACCTTTGCGCGTTTGTTGTTGTCGTTGTTGTTGTTGAATGTTGACGCCACAAGCAACACATGAACGCCCAGCAATTATGCAGCTTTTGGCTGCAGCCGCATAACGGTAGCAGCTCAAATTTGCATAGTGGCTGCGCGCCTGCGCGTTGGTTATCAATTTGAGTGACAATTTGTGATCGGCTCAATCGGCATTTTTGCATTAATTTCTCATAAAAGCATAACGAGAAAATATAAAAAAAAACATGAATTTATTGGAACTCATATTATGTAAGTATGCAGTGACGCACTCAAGGGGGGTTTTGGAGGTTCAAAACCCTCTAAAAATAGTTTGTTGCAAAAAATGTGAGTGACACCTTTGGTTTCAAATGGTCTTAAAATTTGTGTATGAAACCCTCTGTGCGCCACTGTGCGCTCGAAACAAGACAAAAAACTTGGAAAATTTAAGTAAAAAGATCACAGCTAGTAACTTAAATAAAGCGGAAAAAATTATGAAAATTGAGAGAAGTTCAAAGTGTTGGCCGACTTTTCAATTTGCTGTAAGACCGGTAGCGCCAAATTCAAATATCGAAAACCCGAAATCATGGACATGAGGTCTTTGAACTGGCAAAGCCCTTTTTTGTTGTTGTCATGTTTTCCTTTAGTTGTTTATTTGGCTGATTGAGCGTTGCTATTGTGTTGAATGACTAACTGACAAAGGCGCTGTTTATGTTTATGAAGTTTTGAAACTTTAAATTACTAAAACAACAAATATTGTGATTACACGTTACGTGTGTGTTGAGTTGTTGAGTTAATTTGCTTTGAATTCGATTGGACTATTCATTTCAAGTTGTTATATTGTTGAGTAAATATTTAAACGACAACACATTGTTTGTAATTTAAGTGACTTGAGTAATGAGCAATGAATTCAATGAGTTTATTGCATAAAGCGGGTATAGGTTTTTTTTGCAAAAAAATAAAAAAAAATTATTCTAATGACATATTTGAGGTAGTAACGAAGGTGTTTAGATGAACTAAATAAAACTAAATTAAATTTTTGTAAATAAAAGGTGTAAGTAGCAACGAGAAATCTATTATTTTTGCAGGAAATTGAAGGCTTAATTTAGTGTAGATTAAATTATCCGATTTAGATGAAATATGCAAATATGAAATATTCCATAACTTTTAAACATTTTGAATGTAGTTAATTCCTCTATGCTTCTCTCATACAAATCCTCGTTCCTATTGACAAAGAACTGGGAACTTTGGCTTTCTTGAGCCAAATTTTCCACTAACAAAATCATTCGTAATAGATGGGAACAGGTGGTAATCACTTGGTTCGTACTATAAGGTAGATACATAAGAATCTTCTGAACTTCGGGCAAGTCCCTATCGATGTCTGTTTGACCTGGTGTTGTCTTGAAGAACACAACTCCTCTCCTATTGGCTAAAGCTGATTGCTTGTGGGAGATTGATTCCTTCAAAGGGTCAATTGTTGAGACAGTACAGGTCCGAATGAAGAGTTTGTCCATAGGGAAGAAGCTCATAGTAGATGATTTCAATCCCATCAAACACAAAGCAAGACCTTTCCGACCATTAATTCTGGCTTGGCCACCGTTTGTGCCGACTCACCGTGAATGCTCCTCTTCGTGACTCCTCTCCTATTGGTCAAAGGTGGGCGCTTCTGGACCATTGTTTTCTTTCAGACGGTTCAATTTAATTCAATCAACAGTACAGGTCCAAATGAAGAGTTTGTCCGTAGGGAAGAAGCTCATATTAGATGATTTCCTGTCAATCCCACCAAACACAAAGCAAATCCTTTCTGATCATCAATTCTGGCTTGGCCATCGTTTGTGCTGACTCACCTCGATTCGACTATGACCGTTTTTGCTTGACGTTGTCACAAGTGATCCACTCTTCATCACCAGTAACCATCTGATTTAGAAACGGAACGATTTTGTTGCTATTCGCAAAATGGCAATTCGATCCATGTTAACTCGTGTGGCACAGAGCTTCTTTTTGTATCCAACCTTATTCAAGTGATCCCAAACGATTGTTTTGACAATGTTTAGCTCCTGGAAAATCCCAACAGTGCTTCCATGATAGTCGGACTCAACAATTTTCACGATTTTATTAAAATTTGGGACAATTGGCTTTTCGGAGCGCGGTGCATATTTGACATCAAAATTACCGGAATGAAGTCGACAAATCCAAAATTTCGCATGATTCGATGTTATAGTATCAGAACTAGAAACACCAGTGGCATACACAGGTTTTCATTTCGGGGAGGGTAGTTTTGCGTACAATTTTTGAGCTGAATACCATTCGAAACAATATTTTGTATCAGCATTTTTTGTGTTCGGGGGGAAGTTTGAACCCCAAAACCCCCCTGTGTGCGTCGCTGATAAACACTATTATCCTGTTCAGCCACCTGGCTTGCGGTTTTGTCTGCGACATCTAGTGTAACCCAATTTCACTTTTACAACGTAAAAAAAATGTGATTTCTTTCATTTATATTGTTTAGAAAAGAGACAAAGAAGTGAACCAAGCATCATGGCAACTCGATCAATGCAAAAAAGTCAGTCATGTTGTTTTACGCCACAGAAATGCAAAACGATTCTCTTCAGCGACCACACAAAAAATTATGAATTTTGAACTGCAAATATTTGTGCGCTTAAAAGACGCTTTCATCCATCGTACACGCTCTACTCGTACCTGGCGGCTTCTCTTTAATGCTGCCACCACTTCCACCGAATTGTTTTACTCTACGAACGTGTGGGAAAACTGTCGTTCGGCATGACCAGAATTTCGCAAAGATCAATTTCGTTTTCTAGGTTAGGGCAGCCGAAATATTGTGGACAACAACAACCACAAATCAAACGGTTACCGTTTTACTGTAGAGAAACCGAAAAAATTTTGCTTTGCCAAAAGAGAAAAGAATCGCAAAACGTTGCCAAAAGCTAACCAATTTGTAATGCGAACAGATGAAAATTTGCATGATAACACGATTTGTGTTATTGCCATCTTTTTCACATTTTCATGCAAATCATAAACAACAACAAAGACAATAGTAGCAAAAAAAGAGTTGTGAAAATGGAAAAAGCGGGCACAGAAAGTGGCCGCGACAACACGACAAACGACACAGAACACAAAACACAAAACACACAGCCACGAAATGTAACTACAGAATGTAGGGTAATTGTGGGATGTGATTTGTGTGCACTGCACGACTCGCTGCGCTGCGCTACGCTGAGGAGGGAGGAGGCAGGCGGCAGCGTGTGCAATATTTT
This sequence comes from Melieria picta, assembly GCA_964056695.1. Classification (NCBI taxonomy): domain Eukaryota; kingdom Metazoa; phylum Arthropoda; class Insecta; order Diptera; family Ulidiidae; genus Melieria; species Melieria picta. The sequence continues at coordinate 22,120,695 of OZ057400.1, read as the reverse complement.
TTGGGTAGCCGCATGCGGCACAAATTGCAGCTGGCTGCATTTAGTTATCATCGTCCATCATAGAATTCCGGCAGCAGGTGGCCGGCGGAATGCGAACAATGTTGGCAGTGAAATGCGCTACGCTGAGTTGCAATTACAATTCAACTGTTCAACTGTTGGGATGGCCACTGCAGCGGCGCGGAAGTAGCCAACGGGGGCGTGTACCGAAAATTCGTTGAGTGATGAATGGCGCACCATGGAGAGTGCACACTCCCATCAGATTTGTAAGTAGATATTGTTGTTGCAGAAAAGAATTGAATAAATAGCTGCAAGCGAAATGTGAAGGAAAACTTTGACCGAAAAGAAAATATAATAAATAACTACAGTGTAATCTGGGTGGAGTGAACCCCCGATGCTGCGAACACCCCGATAGAGTGAACATCAAAATTTTTACATTGAGTACTCTATAGAGTGAACAATTCTGAATCTCTTTAGAGTGAACACAATTTAAAATAAATTACTTCAGTAACTTCAAGTTACTGCCAACCAGAATTTCGGGCTGTTGAAGAGAAAAACTCTTAAAAAAGGCGTATATCCGCGTATGGAAAAGGCATTGTACAATTGGTTTGTGTGGCAGCGCCAGGAAAATTGTCCTGTAAGTGGAGATATGTTAAAAGAAAAAGCAAAGAAATTACATGCTGATATTAATAAAAATCAAGGCGGTTTTAACGCCAGTTGTGGATGGCTAGCCGGATTTAAATCACGCTGTGGAATTCGTCTGTTAAAAGTATGCGGCGAGAAATTGTCTTCAGATAGCCCGGCTGAACCGTTTAAACAAAAGCTCAATAGTACGATTTGTGAGGTACAAATTTATAAAAGCCAAATTTACAACGCGGACGAGAGTGGACTATTTTGGAAGATGCTACCCGAAAGAACTTGTAGCCAGTAACCAGTGCAGAAAAACGGCTCCAGGCAGGAAATTAGAAAAAGCCAGAGTTACAATTCTTGCAAGCGCAAACGTAACTGGACAAACCACGCTCTTTCAAATCTTTCAACATTCCGGTGGACTACCGACATTCAAAAAATGCATGGATCACAGCAGAAATTTTTAAAGAATGGTTAATAAGTGTTTTATTCCACAGGGGAATTTAAAAAAAGAAAAGCAAAATTTTAATTTTTAATAAATTTTTTTATTATCCCCTTCAAAATATTCTCCTCCTGCGTCAATAAATGTATGCCAACGTTTGATCCAATTTTCCATAAATTTTTTATAGGCCGCCAAAGGTATGGCATTCAGCTTACGCAGCGAAATCTCTTTTATCGCTTCTATGGTATCAAAAGGCGTTCCCCGCAATGGCAATTTGAGTTTAGAAAATAGAAAAAAGTCACACGGGGCCATGTCTGGACTGTATGGTGCTTGGCTGATGACATTGGTCGAAATTCCGACATTGGCCAAAAATTCCGAAATAATCAAGGCTGTTTTTAAATGAAATTCAGCTTTTTTGGCACCAGCCGAGAAGCGACGCGTTTCATGCCCAAAATATCAGTTAAAATGTGTTCGGCTGATCCAAATGAGATGCTCAACAACACAGCAATCTCTCTAATCGATACACAACGATTTTCCAACACGATTAGCTTCGACGATTCGATTTTTTCTTCGGTAACAGACGTTGATGGCCGTCCAGGGATGTCATCGTGCTCTAGGCTCTCTCGGCCCCCTTTGAACCTTTTATACCATTCGTATGCTCGTGTTTTCGACATACACGCTTCACCATACGCCTTTTGTTACATTTTCAACGAATCGGCACACGAAAGTTAATTTTTAACACAAAATTTTTGGCACGCGTGTTGTTCCAATTCTTCATCCATTATAAAAATCGCCACACAACAATTTTTCGACTTCTTCGTATAGACGCCAATCGAATACTAATCTTACAATATGCGTCAAAATTTGACAGAACACCAATAAAAGTATTCCCAACGTTGAGAAAATAAATTCCAAATTACCGTTTTTTTTTTATCATAAGGTATACTCGTAAGTACGTAATGGTGAACAGAAAAACTCAATCTGGATATAGTGAACAATCTGGATTCTATGAACTGGCCTTGCATTAATTAGTTCACTCCACCCAGATTACACTGTAGTTGAAATTATAATGAAAACAAACAGTTTAAAATGGTTAGAAAATAAAGTTGAAAAAAATTAAGTATAGTAAAAAATTAATAACATAAAATAGTAAGTACATTTACAAATAAAACATTTTAAATACATAATTTCAAATTTAAAATTAAAATACAAGATTCAACATTAAAATATAAAATTGAAATGAAAAATTGATATCAAAAAGTTAAATTTAAATCAAAACAAATAATAAAAAAAGAATAAAAAATAAAATACAAAAATACAAAAATTAAACGTGACATAAAAAACAAATGTGAAAAATAAAAAAATTAAATTAAAAAACCCAAAACTACGAATGAAAAATTTAAAATTTTAAATTGAAATAAACACTGATTAGTCAAATATGAAAAACTAAATGAAATCCAAAAAAATTAAAACTTTAAACTGAACTATTTCAAATTAATAATTTTTAATTAAACAAAAATTAAATTAAAATACAATAATATGATATAACACAAAATTAAAACTCATAAACTAAAATAAAAAATAACAAACTAAAAAAGGCCTAAAAAGAAGTCACAGTTAAAATTTTAATTTTAAAAATTAAGAGTGAACAATTATCGATTACAAATTAAGAGTTAGCAATGAAAATTAAAAAATTACAATGACATTGATGAAAAATTCAAATTGAATCAAAATAAAAAAAAAATTAAAAAATGTATTAAAACAAAAAGAAAGGATAAAGTTACAAAATTAAAGCTACAACTGAAACTTAAACAAAATTAAACTGGGAATTAAAGTAAATCAATTTAGAAACTTAAAAATAAAAAATTAATGATTAAATTAAATCTTAAAAATGAAAAAAATGTCGAAATAAAAATTAAGGACGGCAAATTACAAATTTAAAAATTAAACTTAAAACCAAAAACTTAAATTACTTAAAAATAAAAATTAAAAATGTAATCCATATAAAAAAATTTAAAAAATTAATTAAATTTGAATTAATTAAAAAGTATAAACTAAAAATTTTGAAATAAAAATTAAAAACTAATAATTATAAAACAAAAAACACAATATGAATGTTTGAATGAATGAATGAATGAAATTAATGAATGTAAAAACAACAATTAAAAATTATATTAAGTAATGCAATAAATACAAACAAATTAAAATTTTGAAATAAAAATTAAGAACTCAAAATTAAAAACAAAAAAAATTAAATAATAAAAATTTCAAATTTAATATTAAAAGCTAAAAGTCAAAAAAGCCAAACTAAAAATTAAAAATATTATACAATATAATATTCCCTAAAAATAAGAATGAAATTTAATAATAAATTAAATATTAGAAATTGAAACTTCCAATTAGAAATTAAGGACTCAAAATTAAGACTTAAAGTTTAGACATTTAAACTAAAAACTAGAGTCCGACCGAAACCACTTTTTTGGGCCGAAACCGAAACCGAATATTCGGTTTTTATTTAATATTCGGCCGAAACCGAAACTTTCTAGTTAAAATAAAAATCACCATATCAAGCATTTTTTTTTCAACAAACGAATTTTACATTAAGTAAATAAAGAACAAACAAACAAACATAGCATAAATAAATAAATACATATTAATAAAAACAATTTATTCATTTTTTAAAAACGTAAACATAAAAAATCACCCTTTCGTACCTTACTCGCTAATATTCAAAAATAAATAATTTATAAATAAAAATAATAATAAATAAAAGCATATAATATTGCTAACAAAAGAACTTTATTTACATTGCTGGCATCTAAATTACTTCCCCTTTCACTATATATCTGCTACACAATAAAATGTAAAAAATATACTAGAAAGTTTCGGTTTCGGCTATTCGGCCATTTTTTGGCCGAAACTGAAACCGAAACCGAAACCACTTATTTGGGCCGAAACCGAATATTCGGTCGGACACTACTAAAAACCTAAATTACATAATTCAAAATTCGAAAAATTCGATTGATATTAAATTTAATATTTAAAATTAAAATATTCACATTAAAAACTAAAAATTAAATATTAGAAACCAAAAATTAAAAATTGAAAATAAAAACCTAAACTAATAAAATAACATTTAGGAACTTAAAATTAAGAACAAAAAATTAAATATGTAAAAATAAAAATTAAAAATTAAATAATAAATATTTCATATTCAATCTAAAAAACTAAAAGACAAAAGTTACAAACTAAAAATTAAAAACACAATATTAAATTCATTACAAATGACAATTAGAAGTTATATTAAATAATAAATTAAATATAAAAACATAAAAATTCCCAAATAAAAATTAAGAACAAAAAATTAAAAACTAAAAATGAAACTTACTAATCTAAAATAATTAAAATTACGATTAAAAAGTAAAAATTAAAAACTAAGAATTTAAAAAAATTAGAAAAAAGAGAAAAAAAATAACAAATTTAATTAATTAAAAAAACATTAAAAATTTCAAATGAAAGATTAAAAACTAAAAGTCAAAAGTTACAAACTAAAAATTAAAAAAATTAAAAATTTATTAATTAAACTAAAAATTAAAAATAACAAACTAACAATTAATAAGGAAAAAAAAAACAAATTAAAAATTATACTGAAAACTTTCAAATTAAAAAGTCAAAATCATAAATTTAAAAAACCAAAAATTAAACACCAAAAATTAAAAACTAAAAATTACAGTCACAAACCTAAAATAATTAAAATTATTATAAAGTAAAAAATAAAAACTAAGAATTAAAAAAGTTAGAAACTAAAAATATAAATGAAATTAATTAAAAAACATTAAAAATTGTAAATGAAAGATTAAAAACTAAAAGTCAAAAGTTACAAACTAAAAGTTAGCAACTTTTAAAAACTGATTAACTTAACTTAAAATTTAAAAGGAAAAAATAAAATGATTAAAAATTATAATGAAAACTTTCAAATTAAAAAGTAAAACTCAAAAATTAAAAAAATCCAAAAATAAAACAGCAACAATTAAAAATTCCATAAAAATAAATTATATACAGGCATGTGCTACAAATCGTTTTCGTTTCAAATTCGGAGTGAAAACGTGATGGAGTGTGCTCAATTTCGTTTTGATTTCGTCAATTTTCGAAAACGAAATCGTTTGAAATGATATGTGCCAGAAAACCGAAATTCCGTTTTCGTTGCGATTAGAAAACGGCTGATATTCTATTTGCGTTTCAACTTATAAAGAAATTTTGAACGTGAAGGGGGAGGGAGCTTTCAACAATATTACTGGCTCACTGGTTAGGTTAGGTTAGGTTAGGTTGCGGTGGCTGCCTCTATAAGAGACACAATCGGAGGCCTGAAAGGCCCATTGTGATACCACATATTTCACCCGTTTTTGAACTGTGTATGCAACACTGTTTTTGCCAACATATGTTACAGCACAGATTTCAAGCGGATGGGGAAAGGGAGGAAGGGGACCTACAGTTTAACGCCGAATCCGAACGGCGATTGGCAGTTTTTCGTTCACACTTGGAGGTTTTGCCATTGCCTGCCAAGAGCGCACTTGTGCGATTCTTGTAATTCTCATTCCCTTCATGTGGATAGCGACAGAAGTAGATGAGTGTTTTTTCCAGCCCAAGCCAGGAATCGAACCTGGAGCGCTCGGTATGAGAAGCCAGCGCGCTACCCGCTGAGCTATCGAGGCCGAACACTACTGGCTCACTGACTAACATGAAATTATGCAAGCCGATAGTGGACATAGATCACAACCTGTTAACCAAGATGGTTACAACTCCTCTACTGTTGCACTGTACTCTTGCAAAAGAGTAGTTGGCAAGAAATGGGGTATCCAACCACGTATCATGTACTGGATTTACAACTCTGTGATTATGCCCATTCTTTTCTATGGAGCAGTAGTATGGTGGACTGTCCTGGATAATGTGGCTAACCAGAAACTTCTAGACTCAGTCCAAAGATCGGCGGCGGCCATAATAACTTGAGCATTCGATCAACACCACCCAGAGGGCTCTACACCCTGCTCCACTTTCTTCCTGTTGACCTCTTCGGTAAACAAGCTGCAACCCTCTCTGCAGTGAGATTAAATACCATCAAAAGATGGATTTGTACTGATTTACTGCCGGATCCTAGGCTGTTCACCTAACTTACCTGACAACATATACTACTCGCTACCATCATATCTGTTCGACTCTAAATTCTCAACTCTCATACCTCATAGACAGGAGTGGGAATAAGACACGGTTTCTATAAAGACAGCTCCAAGCTAGATGGCAGAGTAGGGGGAGGAAACTATTAGTCATTTTCTCTGCAACTGCCCGGCTCTATCTAGACCAAGATGGAAAGCCCTAGGCTCTCCTTTCTTCAACAACTTGAATGACCTCAGTTCAGCTAACATCAAAAACTTGCTTGAGTTCATCCACAATTCAAAATGGCTTAAATAGTCATCTCGACAGTAAGTCATCTCGGCAGTAAGACAGACCCTAAACTTGTGGTATCACAACGGGCCCATTCCGTGGCCTAAGTGTTACTTTCGGCAAGTCCCATGCCAAGAGAGCCACCTTAACCTAACATAACAAAACCTGCAAAAATTCCAATCTACATTGTTAGCCAAAATAAGAAAATTAGAGAGAGTGAGATTCCGACATGTCCAGTGGGTTGGAATGGTCTCTCAAAATGCGGTGTTTTACTGTTTCCACTTTTCTTCTTTCTTTTTCTTCTAAATACATCAAACTCGCAAAGAAAATGCTCATCATGTAAGATATTCAATTTTCTGTTAACGTTTCGACAAAAAATTGTATAGACGTCAACAAAAAAATCAGCTTGAATTTTATTTCGAATTGAAGTCAAATCGACCGTTTTGTAGCACACCCCCCAAAAATTCGTACGATTTCAAATTCCGATTTCGATTTGAAATCGTGCGATTTGCAGCACATGCCTGATAAACTAAAAATGAGAAATTGTAAATTTGAGTGGAAAATTTAAAACGAAAACAAAAAAATTAATCATAAGTTATAAATGGAAAGTAAGATATTGCAAACTTTAATTTAACCCTTTCGACCCCGAATTTTACCCTGTGTCTTGATATTACTTTTTGGAATTTAAATCATGAAACATTTGCCTAAGAAGTGTGCACACGACATTTGAAGTCGCCACGCCTCTTTGTTAGAGTTCTGGAGCTAGTTTACTTTTGAACAATTTTTGCTTAAAACGTGTTAAATAAATTTTGTAGCAATATTTTTTAATTACAGAAAAAATATTTAATATTTATGGAAAAATACAAAATTATTACTTTTTTATTTTATTTAACCATTATTAAAGAAACAGCGTTTCGATCAAACGCTCCCAATTCGTAGACTTCAATTAGAACACAAACTTTACCTGATATCGCTGCAAATTATTGGAAATTATTTTGGGGATAACAGTAAAATTGTTATAATTTGCTTTGCATTCACTTCTAAAAATATTAATTTGTTGGTGCCTCCTTAAATTAAACCCATAAATCAATCGTAGCTTTTGCTATAAGATGACAAATAGGTGAAGTTGCTCTCAGGCAACTTTGGGGTCGAAAGGCTTAAACACTAAATATAAAATACTATATATGTAAATATAAGAAACTGTCAAAATAAAAATTAGATTTAAGTGCTTTAAAATTTATTTGCATAATTTAAAATTCTATAAAATTGAACTAAAAATTTATAAATTAACTTAACTAGTTTTCCAAACCAAACAAGAAAATTGCAAAAAGAGACAAAACCTAACCACTTGCAAAAAAGTTATTTTCTAATATAGTTTGAAGATGTTTCCAACGACTATTTTTGACGCATTTTGCTTGCCTCATTTAAGCCCACACACAAATCTGTAACAAGTTTCATAAATTGCAATTTACCCACTGACAGATTAGCATTCGCCGCACATTAAAATACACTGTCGCATGTTTGAGGTCACTTTGAAGCACATACGACACTATATTATTCGGCCAGCGAGTGTTCAGCTCAATGTTTGTTGTGCGCATTTTCCAGTTCAAGTGGAACCACCTTCTGCCACCTGCGCACATTTGCCATATTTCTTCTGCCATAGTTTTATGTTTATTTTTATTTTTAGTTTTGTATTTTTGCAAGTTTTGTTTTGTGTCCGCTGCCTCGTAGCGAACAACAAAACATGCTTCGTACATAAAGATTATTGCATCACTGACCCTGAACTTGAGACAACCGACCAACTCAATGTGACTTTTCGTTTTGACGATTTGCTAATTTTTCATGAGCGTTTTTTTGCTGTTGTAGCATTTGACTACACAACGGCAAACATTGACGATTGAAACTGCTAATTGGGCTCGATTGAATTTTTATGCACATTTGATTGCTGACGATTTGTTGTGCTTGTCAAGTGTCGAGATTTTCAATGGTCTGCAGAAAGAGCCCAATCGGGGCCCAGAACAAGGCCAAACTATTAAATTCGAATTTCAATTAAATTCTCTGTTTTTGTTTGTTTGTTGTTTGTAATATTTCCGCACTGACACCGCGCCAAAGTGTCCTAATGTCATTCATCAATTGTGTAATGTTTATTTGATTCTATTTGCTCACAGATGTTGTGTGCCAATTTGACACAAAAACATAAACAAACTTGACTCTCAATTGTTTTGTGTTTGCAGTTTTATTGATCATTGAACGGTTCCTCAATCGAAAGCAATTTCTTGCTTTCATAATTTAATGACACACACTTTGCCACATGTGGGGCACAGTGCCGATTATTTCGCCTACACTGGCAAGTTGGCTAATTTGTGTTGTTGTACTTGTGGAGTAAATATCGATCTTGAATGTGTCTGTGTCAATATTTACTGGCAGCTTCGTAGTGAAAATGTTTCATTGTCAAGTTAGCAATTCACTTATGTAATCGCATTGGATACGGCGATCAACTGGTAAAAGAGTTTAGAGCGGTTTGAGAAATGTGTGCTGTAACGGGTTTGAATTCTACACGTTTTTAATTTTAACTTAATGTAAGAGACCTAGAAAGCAAGGCAAATATTTTCTTATTTAAATATCTATCAAAGTTTCACAACATCTGGTCCTATGATAAGATCAGTCATTAGTAATGCAAATTTAAGCGTTATATTCTACAAAGTTTGTTGCAAATTCTTCGGAGATATCCAGAGAAGATGAACTTAAATTTGTACAAATTCTTCTTATACAAAACCATGACTTAAAGTGATTGTACATAACATTTGTTGGAATTCAAAAATGTTTCAAACTGACACCTAAAGTGATATGGGTTTCGTTATCACAATTAGTTCTGCCTATCTGGGCTTTCGGTCCCACAGTTGTCGCACAGTGTGGCATATAAGGGAAGCAAGGTAGCTTGTAAGTTGGTTAAATTAAAATATCCATCTTTGTTTAGTCCCCCAGGACATGAAAGAAGTCGCCATCTAGATGGAGTTGGAGTCTGCCAGCGAGCGCAGGACAATTGCACAGAAAGGAGTTGGACAGTTTCCTTCTCGTCCCTTCAGTTTTTGCAAAATAAATTAGGACTATTTTCTCCACGCACCCCTGACTTAACCCTTTGTTGACCCCTTCAAATGTTGATGGGAAAAATGAAAAACATGTGTCAAATTATTTATCATTTAAAGTACTTTCATCATATTTAAAGTTAATAGGCCCATTAAATTATGTTTCTCCCATACAATCTTTTAACCCATTGTTGGCCTGTCAGATTTTGATTTTCAAAAAAATTCTAAATTAAAAAAATTATTTTGAACAGACTTACAGAGTTTGAAGTCTATTGGGCCATGAATTCATATTTCCCCCCCTCCCCCCCAAAAAAAAGTATTAACCCACTGTTGACCCCTACAGATTTTGATTAAAAAAAACATAAAAAACACATGTCAAATTATTTTTTATTGCAAGTGGTTTCCCCAATTTTAATGTCAATAGGCCCATTGGTTAATGTTCTTTTCATAGCTTTCCCTTATATGAACCTTAACCCATTGTTAACCCAGTTAAATTTTTATTTTCCAAAAACTAAAAAATATGTGTGAAAGTATTTTTGATTTAGATTATATTATATGACTTTTTTCATACAACACCTTAATCCATGTTTGGTCCCTTAAGACCCCGAATTTCAAAATATCCTGTCTTAGCAGAGATTCATTTTCTAAGTTGGCCTACAGTTCAAATTTCATGTTTAAAGCTTCAGCGGTTTGGTTTGGGCCAGAATGAATGAGTCAATCAGTCATTCAATCAATCAGTCAATCAGTCAGAACAAACAATTCCATGTATATAGATTAATTAACTAGTTGTAATTAATTGTATTTGATTTATTTTAACATTCAAATTAAAGTTTAAAATATCTTTTAATTATAATTAAATTAATATTATCAAATATTTACTCTTTCGTTTTGAATTTTTGTTGTAGCAACTCCAATCGCTGTAAAACAATTTGAACGGTTGGCTTCGCATTAGTCTTCCGCAAATCGCGTAGGCAACAGTGCAGGCAACACGTGTGCCGTCATCACCAACGTTGCGCTGATTTGCGGTTAATACAATAACAACAAAAAACAAGTAAACCACAGCAATGTGAAGTTATCGATTACAAGTTATAAATAACAATTAAGTTTGAAAATTTACTGATTTACTGAAGAAAATAGTTGCAAATAATTTAAAGCAAAGCGTTTAATATGTGTAAAAATTTAAATATAATTAACTACAAAAACAAGAAAAGTATTAGGAAATAATTTTAAAACCTATTTTTATAGATTTTTACTACAACTCGCAAAAATACAAAAATGTAAAAACCATATATTTTAAGTGCTCTAAGTGCATACAAAATCGCACAGCTTAAGCACTTACAAACTGGCCATAAATATTTGACATGCAACAAGTGCTGTTTTCCTAATTTGAATTTTTTTTGTTTGTTTGTTTAATTAACGCCAAGGCACACACACATGCAAATAGCTGAGTGAAATAGAGTGTTTGTTAATTAGCGTGGGTTGGTCTAGTTGCGGCTGGCCGGACTGCGTTCAGACCGGCCGTCAGCCACCAGACACCACTTCCACCTACCTGTCAAAAGAGTGTTTGGGCTTCGTGTTGTCAGGTTGCAGATTTAGGTTTTTCTGCAGTTATTTTTAGGTTTACAAAATTGTTAAAAAATATTTATATATTTTTTTTAATAAAACACAACTTTTATTTATTTCTATCAATTAAAGATTTGACTATTCAAAGCACTGCACTTGAGTTCCATAAAATGTCTCAAATTATTTTTTATAAAAAAAAACAAATTACTAACCTTTTGTTACAATACAAATTTAACAATACAAATTATATTTTTTCAATTTTTATTCTGTCTCTTCACTTTTTGTTCTATTTTTCTTCAAATTTTTCTCAATTGAGTTGTGTGTTTGTTGCAGGAAAATCACTTCCTCCGCTTGCTGCTAAGCCACAAATTCAACTGATTTGCGGCTTAGCTCGACTGCTGATCAAACAGAAAATCAACACGAACGCAAACGTAAAAGCAAATGTGAATGTGAATGTGTGAACGTGAGCTACGGTTGCGGCTGGACAGGGCTGGACGGTTGCCGGTTGCTGGTTGCTGGTTGCTTGTGGCAGCGGCTGCTGCCTTGGCGCTGGCTGGCGGTTTTTGCGGCCGCATAAATCGTAAACAAAGTCGGTGTGCTAGTTGGCGGCGCTGTCGCCAAAATGCTAGTCTCAGAAAATGAATGTCGTATGTGCCACCGAGTGCAGTGGCACATGCGACATTCAATTTCTCAGGCAGCACATTGTTGCTGGCTGTTAAAGTTTATGGAGCAGCGACAACGGCAACGCATTGCGGTGGCGATGTTGTCATGCTGGCGCTTGCTGCTGTTGCTGTGTATTGGCGTTGCGGCCAATCGAGGTAGCAACAATTTTTTAGACGCTTACAGCTGCACTTTTCGTTAGTTGCTCGCTGCTGTTGAGATTTGCTGCATTTATGTGTTAAATTTTTTTCATTTTTTTTTATTTATAATATTAGATATGGTTTTTCGAAAAAAATTTTTTTTTCTGCGTGCTATTGTTAATGGTCCTTCAGCAAGAGAAACTTGGGCGGAAAAAGTTCATCATAAAAGTATTATTTCCAATTGAATATTATAAACCACGCCCACCATGAAATGTGCTGACTTTCAAGCTATTTTCGTATTAATTTTCTTATTTTCCTTCCGCTTCTTTCCGCTTAGAAGTCTTCGCCTGCATCAAAGTTTGCCTCAATTCGTTCTTTTTTGGCGCTCGTGTTCTGCAATTCTTTGCATTCAGCATGCCGCTATATGCGTCCATATCTTTCAACCATCAAAGGCCATGGGATCCTATCTTCAGACTCTGATAACATTATCCAATAGAATCTTACGCGCTGGATACTCTACCGCTGCCCTAATCACGTGGCCTGCCCAACATAATCTACTCACTTGAATATTGGTTATATTGCTCGGTTTTTCATATAGAACGTAGACTTCATTTTTAAAAAGGCTTTTGCAGTAGCATAATTCTAAAAGACTTTAGGTCCCAAAATAGATACCTTGGGGATCTTAAATAGATCCCATCTTGTTGCATATATGAAGAGTTGTATATAAATATGACAAAAACTAAATCACTTTGCACGAGAATGTAAACAAAAAAAAAGTGCGTACCCAAATTTTTCACTACTCCTTTAAAACCTGAACTTCGAACTAAGAAACTTATTCCAACTGCTTTACATTGTAATTTCCTCTTTTGAAAAACATAATGTAGACAAAATTCTAAGACTGTCTGAAAAAAAGTATCTCAATCAAGACATTTTTCATTAATTTTTAATTTTGCGCAAACGGGTTAAGCATCAAATATTAGAATGAGTAATGAGTTGATCTATCTAAATCCTGTTTCTCTAGAGAGTTCTTTCCATCTTAACTTGTCCATCATCAGCTAACTCTGTGATAAACCCTACGACAATTGGAATATTTTCTCAGTTGAGATATTTTTCAATAATTTTTAATTTTGCTTGGAATCAGCAATGAGTGGATCTGTCTAAATCCTGTTTCTCTACAGAGTTCTTACCACCTCCAACTGAACTCTATCAACTCTATGATATGCGCTACCAGCGTCGACAGGTAGACCATTCCCAGCAGTATTGCCGGCATTTCAAAGTAGTTTATATATATTGAACCGCAAGTCCTTGTTGTAGTGGGTCGGTGGGTCCTTGTTTTGGTCGAGAAAACACCTGTGAAAACCCAACTCGAAAGAACCTGACCAAATGTATCTAATTGAACATACCTCAAAGACCAATCAGACTAAATCGGTATGTCAGGCTGCCAAGGCATCTAATATGTGATTAAATTTTCAATAGGAAACTTAGAACTTGTTTAAATATTTTGGCATTTAAAGTTTGTGTGTACTGAAAACATATCCATTGCTGTTCTTAAAATTAAAAATTCTTAAAATATTTCATTACTGGCTTTAGCAAAATTGTAACTCTACGTTTCATTATTTAATTTCATGATTTATAGTAATTTTTTGTCATATTTTTTCTTGTAGCCTGTTAACACTAGAAAGAGCATTGCGGTCATTTTGAGGGATTTCATTTTAAAATATCTCTATTTTCTTTAGTATTTCTATCAACTTTTGCTTTGGTGACTTATTTTTTATCGTGAAAAATTTTATGTTTTTTAAAATTTATTTTGTGAAAAATTAGCCAATTCCGATGTGTTCTTTTTGAGATATCAGCGTATATGATATGAAGTCTTTGAAGATATGGAAAACTTGCGGTCTTTCTAGTGTTAAGGTTTAATGGTAAAAATGAAAGCCGGAAAAGGAAGCCAATTTCGATTATTAATATATATATTTTTTTATTATTAGTAACAATTACAATAATATTTATTTACCCAAGTTTCAAGTTTTAATAATTATTACCCGATCTGGCAGACTTAATTTAATAATTAAAAACAAATATTAATAATAAACAGTAGTCCGATTTAGATGCAATTATGACATATTCTAGATATCACTCAGACACATTACCAGAAAAATAAGTGGAACTCAGAAGTGAATATAACCTCACAATAGTTTTTTTTAGGTTTTTTCAAAATGTTTTTAAATTTTAGAATTTTAGTGCAATTACCAAATTTTTCTTATATTTATCTCGTATAATGATTTGCTATACTTAATTCTTCCACATTTTGTTTTCAACTGCATGATACTTAAAAAATATATAACGAAAATTTTAAACATAATTTTTGTAAGTATTCCAAGTTAGAATTTTGGTGCAATCACCAACTTTTTCTTATATTTTCCTTGTACAATGTTTTGTAATACCTATATATTTTTTTTCTATATTTTTCCACCTGCATGATACTTACAAAAATATGTATCGTAATTTTTAAACATAATTTTTATAAGTATTTCAAGTTAGAATTTTGGTGCAATTACAAAATTTGTCTTATATTTTCCTTGTACAATGTTTTGGAATACCTATACTTAAAAAAATATGTATCGTAATTTTTAAACATAATTTTTATTGCAAGTTAGAATTTTGGTCACCAAATATTTCTTATATTTTCCTTGTACAATGTTTTGGAATACCTATATATTTTTTTCCATATTTTTTCACATGCGTGATACTACAAAAAATATACGATGTAATGACGTAATTTTTAAAATTTTTAATTAAACATATTACAGAACTTTTCGCTTAAAGCGAACTTCGAGGGACTGGGCAAAATGGTTCGTTTTAACCGAAAGTTCGCTTTGAAAGAGGTCCGCAATAAACGAAAACATACAGCGCGTACTTTTGAAATTGGTTCGTTTTAGGCGGAAAATCGTTTTAAACGGGTTCGTTATAAACGAAAAGTACTGTATTTATAATAACTTAATTTTTAAACAACATTTTTAATTAATCATAATTTTTATATTTGCCGCACAGTCACAAAAATTAGTCGGAGACTTTCTAACATCAATAATATTTTTAATATTTTTCACACAAAATTTAAAACAGATTCATTGATCCATTTCGTTTGTTAAAAACAAACTAAATATGTAAAGTGACTGATAATGTCAACAAATGTTAGAGGTTAGCCCGTTAGGGGCTGGGATCTGCGTAACAACTGAAACCGTAAATATTTCTCTAAGATATCAATTGTTGTTGTTCAAATAGATAAAAGTGCACAATGAACATAATTTTTAAATTCTAAATGTTTTTATGTTAGTTTTATTAATTGCAAAATTGCGGTTAGTGCCGCTTTACGGCGCACGCCCGACTGCATTTCAATTCAACTGCAGCGTTCACTGTGTGCCAGTGAGTACAAACAAACAAAAATGCAAAATACAAAATTAAAAAAAAAACATATTTCATATTGTGCTGCAAATCGCAATGAGCTGACAACAACAACCATAGCAACAACAACAATAATCAAACACGCGACCAGACGACACAAACGGCCAGTGGGTGCGTATTGCTTGGATAAATTTTCAGTCACCAAGTAAGCTTATTGTTGTTATTGTTGTTGCTACGTGTGTGCAATTGTGTGATGCTTTTGTTGTTGTTGTTTTTGTTGTTGTTGATGTGGTTTTTTTAAAATGCTTACCATTAGTATATGACAGCAGTTTTATGGGCAGCACTAAGTGGCGCTGTGTGTGTGTGTGTGCGCGCAACATTAGCAATAAAAGTGCAGCGCATGCAATGAAAACGTTTCACGGCGACTGAGACAAGCGATGAATTGGCGTTCAAATGCCAATGCATGCACGTGGCATTGACATTGAAATCAAAATCGATTGGTGAACATTTGAAAGAGCGCACGAGGAACCAGTGAATGGGAGAGGGGTAGTGGAAGAGGAAGCGGGCCACTGCACACATGCTGGGCGCAAGGTGCAGCGGCCGCCGCAGATGCCGGCAGCATGAAATCATCGCCTTGTTGTTGTCGTTGATAATTGGCCGAAAAACCCCAACAAAACTAAACTAAAGCAAACATGCCACAACAATTTTGAATGCTTGCCGAGTGCAGCTAATAAATTTGTCAAACACAGACGAATTTATTATGTCTCCAAGCAGACGCAGTGACTTGCCTCGTCTTGCGAGCAAAAAGCCGCGTCAGGGGACAGACAATTTTTTTTTTTAAATTAAAAAAATTAAAAATAAAAAATAACTCCAATAAAATTAAAATTTATGACTTAATAATAAAGCAATGCAACAACAACAAATTCAACATTGCAGCCAATAATCAACGCACACAGAAAGAGCAGCAAAACAACTAAAGTCAACAACAAATTCACAGAAAAAACGCTCTGCATGTGGAAGCAAAGCGCCATAAAGAAATTTCGCTTGAATAAAAAGGACAATAACAACAAAAACAACTCACCATACGCACTGCAGGGTGTGTCGTAAAATCGAATACTGTCAACAAGTAAGGCAACAAAGCCATTTGCTCCTCTCTGTCCTTGACACAAATAAATGCCAAACAAATAAACAACAACAATACTCGTATATTCCATATTCAACGTTACACAGTGCAACCGCAAGCAGTTAAATTTGTATGCCATGTCATCAAAATCCCAATTGACTGCATTGACTTTGCGCTCATCTCTGCAAATCCAGTTCAAGAATTTATGTGCCAACATTTTCGTTTGTGTGGTGGCAACTTTATGCCCTTTGCTGCATGCTCGCTGCCGTCTTGCAACCATCTGCCAGACTTGGCGTCACCAGCGTTGTTGGCTTTGTCGTTTGCGACCTTAGGCGGCTTATCACGTTCAGCACAAACTGGAGGCTCGAGATATAAATTTAGGTGCAAATATTTGCATTAACGCGCAAACAAATCTTGAGGCAAATAAAACTGTATGCCAGATACGAACAGAAGGAGGCCGAGAGATTTGAGGTAAGTTGCACTGAGATGAGGTCATCATTTCTTTTGGCTTGTTGGCGTTAGATGATGTCCCTCTGATTTACAATGTGCGAACTATAAAGTGTGACTGACAAGGCGGCAAGTTGCAGACACATATTTATTGCAATGATTTTAGGCCTCTAAACAATGAAATTTATTTTGCTGAAATATGAAAATGGGTTATGAATTAAATAAAGAAAAAGCTATAAAAAAATTAAGTCAGTCCAGGCATGGACACCTTTGGGCCCATAGCGAGCATGTGTGTTCCCAAAGGTTGGCAAAGGTGCTATCCTACACATAGGCCAAGAAAGTGGCCCGTTTTGATGCTGTATGCAACTTTCCTAAAAATTTGGTTATATTGGGTAAACCATCTGAATGATGCTATGAACCTGAGCGAGTCCTTAGGACATCTCCGCAATGTTTCGTAAAAACTGTTGTCCTAGTTTCTGTAGCCTTCTTCTACTGATTGCTGGAAAGTAGCAGTGAAGGTATTGAATGCTTTCTTCCTCTTCTGCGTATTTTCAGTATCCACAAACGTTTCTTGAGTTAACACTTAATCTGAAGATAAGCTAATGTCCAGTGAGGGTCCTTGTGAGAATGAATATTTCAATCCGTTTAAGGCCTAAAATAACTGGTGGAAGTTTCCTATCATGAATAAAGATTATAAGTATCAGCGCTATTTTCCCCAAGCTTCAATATACAACATGAGGTCACAAATCAAATCTTCAGTGGCTAGTTCCAATCTCTGTCTTTAGAATAGAATTGAATATAATATAATTGACAATGATCTATTGTGACTCCTACTACTAAAGGTTCGAGAACATCCCACAGACCCACCGACCTAATGAAACTTTTCTAGCTCGCGGAGACTTAGGTGCTTGATGTCCTATTCCACCGTGCGACAGCATTTTTCACACTGGGAAAAATCCATATGTGCGTGAAACTAGAGACCTAATCAAATTTTGAAGGAGATAAAAAATAAAAAATATATAAAAAATACTTAACCTCGTTAGAATATGGCGATATGTAATATATATCAAATGAAAGAGGAAATTCTCAGGAATTTAAATAAAATTGAGTTTTTATACATTTGTAAAAAAACGATATGAAAAAGGTCCTTAGAAAATTTTAATCCTTTATATCCTTGAAAATTTATGTCGAATTTTCTTGAAAAGTAAGTATTTTAAAGCCCAAAATCTCCTTGATCATGTGTCAAAATTTCATTATTCTCGCTTCATTGATTTTGTGTCTTTTTATTATTTAAAATACTGATACACAAATAAATTAGAATTTTTGTACTTCATTAGAATTGCAGCTTCCGCCTTTTTTTAATAACTTTCGAACTAATACAGTTAGAGTAATGAAATTTTGACACGTGATCAATGAGATTTCGGGTTTTAACATAGTTAATTTTCAAGAAAATTCTATGTAAGCTTTCAAGGATATAAAGGATTACAATTTTCAAAGGACCTTTTTCATATCCTTTTGTTTCAAATAGATAAAAAATCAATTTTATTTAAGTTCTTGAGCGTTTCCTCTTTCATTTGATATACATATCGCTATATTCTAACGAGGTTAAGTATTTTTTATATTTTTTTTATTTTTTATCCCCTTCAAAATTTTGAAGTCCTTTTAAAAGGACAAAGAATGTAGAAATGAAAAACTGAGTACGCAGTTTTACTATGTTTGGTCTCTTGTTTCACGCCCATATAGATTTTTTCCGGAGTGAAAAATTTCTACAAGTTAATGCTGGTGCAGGTATCACCTCCTGTTGCAAGATTTTGCACCACGGTGCAGTATGATCTGCTCAGGAGTCTCCTCTACTGATTCACAAAGTCCACTGACATACAAAGCCGCTGACATGTTCTAAACAAATTTTCTGCAGTGCTGAGGCTGAGGCACAGTGTTGCCAGATCTCCTAGATTTAGGAGATTCTTGGCTTTTTAGGAGGAAGAATTGTTTGACATTTGACATAATTATTGGAACTGAAGCCTTGAATATTGAATCCTAAAGTGTCTATTTTAATTTAATTATTTTTTATGCTTCAAAGTGTATAATTTAGCAATGAATGAATGAAGTTTACGAAAGCGAATTTCATACCGATCTAATTTTTTATTTTTGTTTGTTTAAATTGTTGTTAAGCTGAAGCTAAATGATTAAAAAGGTTGCAATACAAAAAAAATTAATATTATATATTTTTATTTTTTTAGGAGAAATTTAATTTCTTTGTTTATAATGACAAAAATTATTTAAAAAAATTTAGGATTTTTTTTTAAATTTTTGGGAGAAAATGTCAGCTTTTTAACATTTAAGAGAAAGTAATTTCAGGTGTCTGGCAACACTGACTGCAGTGCCCAATCAAAAGTCCAGTGATTTGCCTTGCCTGGCCTTTCCTCAGTCTGAGGGCATTCTTTATTTCATTTGTAGTTGTAATCTTTGATGAAGATTTTCAATTGCCTAAGACCCAAAACGTTCAACCTGAGGAAATTTTGGTTCTTTCTAGCCCAATGAAGCGCTCATGTCTATCTTTATTTGATGCCAAAGGCTGAATTTCATTTCAGTTTCTTAACCCTTTCGCTACAGATTTTTACTGGGAAAATTTAAAATTTATTGATTGTGCCTTCCCTAACATTCCGTAATAATGTTTTTAATTTTTATTACAAGACCCTGTTTTTCTAAATGCTGTCATACTTGTATGATAGCAACCATATCATTGCGGCTGTAATATTAACTTAAGCATAAAATTTTGTACGCATAACTAAAAATCGAATATTTCTTCATTTACTTTAGTTAAAATTTCTTTAAAAAAATAAATAAAAAAATTTCTGTTATTTCTTCTGCTTCTTCTTTCTTTACTACGTAAGAATAAAACATTATAAAAGTAATATACTTTTTCTCTTTAAACTCTAATATTAAGTTTAATAATTTCGTATTATTCCTAAAACTTCAAGCTATTCTAAAAAGCAACAAAAAAATATCTTCTTGAAACCATAGCGCGATCAGATGTCCATAAACTTGCATGTAGCCATATGGCAACAAAATAGCAAAAGGGTTAAGAACAGCAATGCAATGCAATCTAATACAAATATTTTACTGAAAGTAATCTTCAAAATTCATTGGCAGCAACTGTTTTTTTAGAAAACTATAGCATACATTTAGGCACAAGTAAGATCTCTTCGCAAAGTTTGGCAGTCGCAAACGGAAAATTAAAGCGGATATTAAAGTTGGAAAGCCACTGTGTTCTCGAGTCCGTTGCTACGAATACATTTTGCAGCATTGTTGCCAACTTTGTGTGTTTCGCACTAAATTTAGTGCTTTTTGAAAATTAAAAAAAAAACCGAAAATATTGAGTTTGGTGCTCGGTGTGATTTTTAGTGCTTTTTTTTGTTTAAAAGACATCAAGACTAATTCTTGTTTAAAAAAATTTAAGTTTTTTTGATAGCTGCAGTGTTACGCAAGAAAGGAAGGGCTGACCGAAGGAAGTAATAAGGAAGGGAGAAAAAAAGAAAAGAAGTAAGGAATGAGGGAGTGAGAATCCTAAAGAATGAGGGAAAGAAGAAGACAAGAAGACGTAAAGGAAGGATGGTAATAAGGAAGTAAGAAAGGAAGAGAGAAATAAAAAACAATTTGATATTTCATCTCATTAAATCGTTAATAACTCTTCATTCAAAAATAATTCTCTTTGAAAAATCAAAAGTTGTTGTTAGTTAAAAACTTTATAAGAAGTTATTTACAGCACTTTTCGTTTTAGTTTATTCGCCTTTACACTTTTACTGTGTTAACTCTTTATTACAGACAGTTCAACTTTCTTTGGCTTTTGTGCTGCCAAAACCATTCAAAATAGAAGAAGAAATTTAAATCAGTTTAGCCAGAAGACAATGGGCGATGCACAATGGAAAGCGAACAAAAAAATATGTAAATCAAAAATGTGCTAATTGACGAGTACACGTTGTCGATGCGGCACTGACATTTCGAGTCAACAAAATTGCAGGCGATGGCAGTGTTGAAAATGTGAAATTGATGCATTTTGTGGGTGAGAAAAGTGAAATTAACCAACAAGACGAAAAATGGTCAAATATTGCACAACTTGCAATGTGGCGGATGTAAATTTGAATATTAAGAAAACAACAACAAATGCATGTTTCACATGCATTCATGCAAATAAAAGCAAAGTTGGCATTGATTCGTTTGCCTTCAAATTCAAATTGCAACATTTTTGCAAGCATTGTGTCGTGCGGCATTGTTTCAATTCGTGTCGAACAGTGAACGCGCAGGTTAGTGAGATTCAATCACATAATTAATTAATAGTACTGAATATGGTTTAAAAGTAAATTGAAATAAATAAATTATTGCCAAATCTGTAGGGAAATGTGTTAAAGTGTTTGTAAATCACATTGAAAAAATGCATTTTGTGAAAACTGGTGGAAGGTTGTGCTGCCAATTTTGTGGCCAAGTGTTCAGTGGAATTGTGATTTTAAAGATATTTAAAAAGGAATCATTTAACTTTTAAAGCGAGTGAACATAAATCTGCCAAAGTTGTGAACTTTTTTGCAATTAGGAAATTTTCCAGTGCGTGTTTCGCAAATCCTGCAATTGGCTGCTCCGCGAGTGGGAGCTCTGCCAGCGCAAACTTCGCTGCCGCTGCCACAACTCTCCTTGAGTTTTCAGACAATGAGTTGAGTGAATGAGTGAAACATTTGCACAAAAATTCAATGCAGAAGCAACTTTTTCAATAAAAGAAAGAGAAAAAAGTTGCTACTAAAGTAATAACTATTGTCTAAAATATGAATTTAAAACCAAATTTTAATAATATTATTTTAAAAAATTACATTCAAAAGAAAATTTTAAACTTAAATTTTTTTCTATTTGCATTTTCTACATAGCTTTCCTTTCACTTGATGAAATTCTTTCCCTACCAACAATGAATTTCGAAAGAGTCCAACCACAACGGCAACAAAGTAAGCAAATGTCTCAAGAAATCTTATCTCGGTTTCGAACAAATCACATAAATCACCTGAATGCGCGCGCACTGCACTAATAAGAATCGGATTGTACGCTGTTTTGTATCGGTTAGATAGTCGCCAATGCAACAAGTTGCAAGCGAACATGTGCGCCGTATGGACTCCAGCGTGTGCGGCCAAGAAGAAAACGGCTGAAGCAAAAGATACGAACGTGCCGACATGAGAAGTGAACGTCAACAGGCAAAAGGTGTGGTTGAAGAGGATCGTTGAGAGGGTCCGAGTGCCCCCATGAAAGTGAGAGCAAAGTGATTGGAGGTGTGTTTTCATTTAAAAATTTTTATTTTGAGTTCTTTTTTTCTTAAATTCACTTTTATTGCATTTAAATAATAATGTTTTATTTCTCTATTCTTTTGGTTTTTTATTTATAATTTAATTGATGGAGTTTTTTTTTAAATATTATTTAAAGTATTTTAGTATATAAAGTAGTATTAACAATTTTATTTTTAAATGGGTTTTTAGTATTTTATTTTTGAAATTGTTTATTTGCATTTACAATTTTATTTTTCATTACTGTTTTTCAGTTTTTTTATTTTTATGTTTTATTTTAAATTTGTATTATTGTATTTACATTCGTTTTATTATTATTTTTAGTTTTGAATTTTTTTCAATATTATATTCATGTATATAAATTTGTACTTTCCATTACTGTTTTTTAGTTTTTCAATTTTAGTTTTTTTTTAATTTTATAATATTAAAATTTAATTTTGTATAACTATTTTTTTTATTTGAATATTTAATTGTTTAATTGTAATTAAAGGTTTAATTTTTCCTAATTTTTCATTTAAATGTGTTATGTTGAATTTGTATTATTAAATTTTTTATATTTATTATTTTTGATTTTATTTTTTATATATTTTATTATTTAAAATTTTATTTTTTTAATATTATATTAATGTATGCACATACACATATATAAAATTTAATTTTCCATATCTGTTTTTTAGTGTTTTAATGTTTTTTTTTATTTATGTTTTTTAGTGTTTTAGTTTTAATGCATTTATTTAAATTTTGTTTTGTTTTAATTACAATTTGTTTTACTACGGTTTGTGTTTTATTTATTAATTATTTTTTTAAGAAATTATTTTTTTACTATTACCTACTGTTTATTTATTTTTAGTGTAAATAAATTTTCTTTTTTTCTGTGTTTTGCCGTGTTATTAATGTTTATTTTTTATTACTTATTCATTTGAGTTTTTGCTTGATTTTATATTAATTTTTATGTAAATAGGTTTTATTACAAATATTTTTTTCTTTCTCTTTCTTTTGTGCCTCTTAGCGTTATTAATTTTTCTAATTTTATTTTGTGATTACCTTTGGTAACTTAACATTTAACATTGTTATTTATTTAATTATTATTATTATTATTTTTTGATTTTGTATTATTTTCTATGTAAATAGGTTTTCTTTGTTAGTTTTTTTTAATGTTATTTTTTTTTTATTTATTACATATTTTCTTATTATTAATTAATTCTATTCTTATTATTTATATTATTTGTAATATATTTTAAGTATATATTTAAAAATATTTTTTTTTTGTGAACAATTTTTCTTCAAAACAAAAGAGTCTGCTGCATACGTGGGGTGTTTTTAGTGTTGTTATTTGTTATTATTTTAGTTTTTCTTTAGTTTTTCATTACTTATTATTATTATTTATTTATTTATTCTTATTTTTGAAATAACTTTTAATTCTGTATTTGTTTTTGTTTTTACGGAAAAACAAAATTTTACTTAAATCAGCATTTTCTTCAAAACAAAGAAATGTGTTGCGTAGGTGTCGTGCTTTTTAGTGTTAAGTATTAAGTTTTCTTAAGTTTGAAATAGTTTTTCACTACTTATTTATTTATTTAATTGCTTAAATTGTTTTGATTATTCGTAATTTTGTATTATTCCTTAATGTAAATAGATTGTTTATAAATACATTTTCTTAAGAACAAAAATATATCGCATGCGTGTCGTGTGTTTTGTTGCTGTTTCTATTTTTCTTATTTTGCTTCTTGATTATTTGTTGATTATTTACTATTTCCATTATTTGATAGTATTTGTAATTTCGTATTAGTCTTTAATGCAAATCGAGAAGTTTGTAATTCAATTTTCTTCAAACCAAAAAGATGTATTGCATTATTGTTATATATTTATAGTTTATTTCTCCTTGAATTTTTAATGCTTTTTTGATTAATTATTATTATTAATTTTATGTTATTTTTTGTTTTTAAATATTTTGAATTTTGTGTTAAATTAAATTTTTATTTAATTAATTATTATAATTATAAATTATTATTATAATTAATTTTTTTATTATTTTATTCATTATTATATTAGTTGTTAAATTTAATATTTTAAATTATTTTTAATTTTGTATTTTTTTACAGCATTTAAATTTCCTTCGATCCAAACAAAGATGTGCGCGCACACGTGTCGCCGTCGGCGCGCCTGTCTTGGTGATAGCGACTCGAGTTGGCGCACGATCGAACCGCTGGGGTTGCTTTCAGTAGTCTTCAGTACGTCGGTCGAGTGAGTCAGCGTGTGCGCAGCGACCAGCCAGTCTTATTCAGCGCTCAAGTGCGAACGCCAGTCATTTAACGGTGCAAAAGTGCAGGCACAAATCAGCCGCAACGAACATTGGGCGCGTCTGGAGCCGTTCGGGATGTGACTGTGTCGGCCAGCAGTTGCACAGTTTCGATTGATGCACTGCAGCTTCATTCAAAGTGCCGGCGCGTGCAAGTCAAACGCTCAATCAATTAAACGAACGTCGAGCTTGTTGTTAGTCAATTTTGTTGCCACTCGCAAACACAAAACAGAGAAGTCAAAAAAGAAAAGTCAAATCGAAGGAACAGCAAGAAACGTCAGGTGTCTGTCGTTTTCTTTTCGTTTACTATTTATCTGAGCTGGCCGCAGACGTTGCGACAAACTAAAAGCGCGTTCTGCCGTTGTCGATTCGCGGTAATTTATTTATTTTTTTCAAATTTACTTTAATGCCACTCGACTGAGGCTTGTGCCGAGCTAAGCGCAAAGCGGTGAGTGTGTGTGTGTTTGTGCGGGTGCGGGCGCGCGGTTTGACGAGCGCGATTCCCATGTGGAGCCGTTTAGTCATACGGCGGTTCTAAGAAGCGTCGCTGTCTGTCAGCTGTTGGGGCGCAATGATAACGCTGAGGCGGTGAAATATTTGCGCGTTGTTGTTTTTGCAGCTGTATTGTGTGCGGCAATTTGTCAATTGCAAAAACAAAAAGCAGAAGCAAAGCAGCAGCGTAACTTGGCCGAAACAGAAAACAAAGGCCGCCGAGTGCAGCTTTAAGCGGTAATACGCAGACTGGCGAATAATTGAAAAATTCAAAGTGAAGCGAAAAAAATACGCAAAAGCTGCAGCCAGTGCGCGATAAGATAAACCAATCGGACTGAGAATTTGCGACTTTATTTGCGGTTGGTGCCACCTGCAACCCGGCGCCAATAAATTTCAATTGTGCCAAAGGCAAAATTCAAAAATATACCACAAAAACAAAAAAAAAACCCAAATAAGCAAAAATTAAAAATATGAAAAAGACAAACAAAACAAACCCAAGTAAATAAAAAGAAAATATACGACAACAACAAAAGCATAGCAGCGATAAGCGCGCTGGTTGAATTAAAAAATTTATCTTATCAACAACGCACGGCCAGCAACAACTCCAGAAGTGGACGCAGAGCAGAAGAAGAACCAGTGGCAGAAGAAGCAGAACCAGCAGCAGTGAAAGAGACTGGCGAGCGTTGTCGTTGATTTCAGTGGCCCAATGCTGTTGAGAAGCGCATTGCAGCGGCGGCACATAGACAAATAGAGCGGCTGCCCAGCACAGCGACGCTTGCGCCGCACATCCATCAACGCTACGCACCGGTGTATCATCTCATCTATTGGCAATTGTGACATTGTGGGAATTTTTGCAATTGCAGCAAAGTGAAAAACTAACAACAAAACTGACTTGGAAAAAAGTCCAAAGAATTTTCAAGCGTTACGTAAAAGGCGCGGCGCAGTGAACGCTGCAAACGGTGCGCTTCACCGTGCCAAGAATATCGATTGTGGCCTTATAGGTGTTTGTGTGTGTGTGTGCAGTGAACGCTAAAATATTGCTGCAAATATTGGCAAAAAAGCAGTTAAACGCTTTTAGCTACTTTGGTCAATCGACTTTGCAACCGCTGGCAATTCTTCTGTGAAACAGCAAAGAATACAACTACAACAAAAACAACAATTGCCAGCAATTGTCAGCAACGCTAAATAAGGCATCAGCTTTTAACAACAACAGCAACAACTCTAACAAGTTATCGCCACATTTGTTGGTTATATCTAACAAATCAAAGTTGCAACAGCAACGCGCCGCAAGCAAGAAACATCACCATCAGCAACAAGCGGCAACTTTACAGGCAGCAGCAATAGCTACAGTCATCGTCGTTGCCAGGCACCAACAACATTTCACAAAATGGACATAGAATCGGACGATTCGGAGCGTTGGGAGGACTTTTTTGGTAAGTGGACGCAACGTGTTGCAAATGCATGCGCAGCGCTTCCTCTTGTTTGTGCTGCTGCTGTTGCCATTTACAGCAACACATTTGACGCATTTACCATATACGACATTTGTCTGTTTGCGGCTCATTGCCGCAGTGGCCGCTAATAATGTCGCTGCCAGCACAAAAACCGCAACAGCAGCAATACAAAAAAAATACATTAAAACCAAAAATTACAAAAAAAAAAACCACCGTGATGCATCTTTTTTGCACATGCGCCTAGTTGGCCCAAAAGTCAGTCGCCGCCAGTCGACAACTCGACGCTGAGTCACTTGTGCGCTTGCGCAAAATTTATGCCAAAATCCACTTTTGGCTGTCTGCTGCTGCGCTTATTTTATTCTCATTGTCCCCCCCAACACCACACTTGGCATTGTTTTTTCTTTCGTTCTCATATTTGTATCGTTGTCTGTATAGAACATTTCTCCTTTGGCGTTTTTGTTCGATTGGCTTCTTCCTTAACATTTGTCCCCTTTCGCTGCCTTTTGCTGCTTGCTGTCTTTTGCTTCGATTTCGCATGCTTTTGCGGTCATTTCCCTTTACGGCAATTGCCGGTTCCATGCCGCCACTCGACGACACGCCGCGCCACTGACATCCCGAAACCGCACGCTACCCGCCCGACCATGTTGCAAGTAACTGTTTATGTGGTAAACCACACGGTTTTCCATTATTACGTTTTTTTCTTTGTCTCCTTTCAATTCGCTTTTCGGTTTTACTTATTCAGTTTCGTTGTTGTTGTTTTTGTTGTTGGTTTTGTAAAATACAATGGCACCAAGGCGAAGCGTTTGTCTCTGATTTGCGAACGTTTTACTTTGACTTTGGTTTGATTTATCTTTTGATTATCCAGATTTTTTCGCGTTAAGGAACATTAAGTGAGCATTGAAGGCTGCATGTTGCTAAGGAAAGTTTTGTTATTTATTGTTTGACTTTATTTTTTTTATAATTTTTGGAAATGAATTTTAATTCGCCTCAGATTTGAATGGGCCGACGATGAAGAAGATGAAGAATCACTTTATGGCTAAATTTGGCCCTCAAGTGTTTTGTTGATGCCAATTTTGGGTCTAAAAATAAAAAAAGTATTACGTCAGTGAATTTAAATTTAAATTTTTTTGTATTAATTTTAGAGCGGATTTTTTTTTGGCAGCCATTATTTGATTCCTTATTTAACTAACTTAATTTATAATATTTATCGAGAATTTTTGAATTGAAACTTTTTTATTATTTATCGAGTAAAGTAATTTTGCTTGTAATGATTCTTTGATTCTTTTTGATTCTTTGATTCTTCTTGATTCTTTGATTCTTTCGTGAGTATTGAGAATTTTAAGGAATCTTGCATGGACTTTTTTTCATGAATAATCGAGCAATTTACTGTCCCTAATAAAGTAAAGTCTCGAGTAAAATAGTTTTGCTTGTTATGATTCTTTGATTATTCTTCTTCTTTGATTCTTCTTGATTCTTTGATTCTTTTGTGAGTATTGCGAATTTTTGGGAATCGTGCATAGACAATTTTTTCATTAATAATCGAGCAAAGTACTGTCCCTAATAATTTTTAGGCAAAATTGTTGTGAAACATTTTAGAGTAAATTTTAAAAGTTTTGTTGTTAAAACTTCTGTACTGTTGACTCCTGATTATTTATACAAGAAAAAATAAAATTAAAGTCTTCTATCTGTAAAATATCTTTTGATTTCGGAGAGTTTTTAACCAACTTTAATTCAGACTTTAATCACAAAACATATAAATTCCAATAAAAGTGAAATCATTTTCAACTGAACATTAAATAGATATATATTAGCCCTTACAGTTTTGTGAAAAAATACACTTGATGTCAAATATTTCACTGAAAAAATTCGCATCAATTATCTTAGAAAAGAACACAACAAGTGTTGTGGTCTATCAGACTTTTTCATGCTATTTTAGAAACCCATAAAGTCTAAATTTGTGATTGAAATCGTTTCTAAATTTATATAACAGGCATCAATTAAAATTTTTTGAATTTTTTCAATTTTTTCTTTATATTTAACACACCCTTAGTCAATTAAAAATTCTAAAAACTTTAACACAAATATGCTTTCTATGCTTTTATGCTTTGAGTGTTTTTCTTTATCTTGAAAACTCAAAAATAGTCTGCTTCATATCAACAATAAAGTGTTCAGGAATGTCTCAACCACTTGAAGCAGATTGCGGCCTAAATAAGTTGTAAAAACTATTTTGCTTTGGTGTCTTGAAAGTATTTCCAAAATACTTGTGATGCTATAAGTTTTGAAATAGAAAATAAGTGAAAGAAGTAGAAAGAATGTTCCTGCTTCCTGATAGTATTTATTTAGAAAATCCTAGATGGATTAAAGTCCGAAATTAATTAAAAAATTTAACCAAAAAGTTTATGAAATTAAAAATGAAATAAAAATTAATTAAGTAAAATTTAATACAAAATATGAAAAGAGTGCAATTAGATCTACAGGCTTCAAACCAGTATTAATAATGTTTAATAGGGATTATAAAAAATATTTATACTACTGTGTCCAAAAAAATAAGGTGACATTTGAATTTATGAATTATGAATGCATTATGAATTCCTTCCTTCCGCCGGCGCGCCGGGCCAAACAGTCAACAAGGAATATTATTTGAACGTTATGCGTCGTTTGCGTAACGCTATCCGCCTAAAAAGGCCGGAATTGTGGAAAGACAATTCTTGGTTTTTACACCACGATAATGCACCATCCCATACTGCACTCGTAATTCGTGATTATTTCGCCAAAAACTCAACCCATATCGTTCCGCAACCACCGGATTCACCTGATCTGGCGCCGTGCGACTTCTGGCTGTTCAGCAAGCTCAAAAGACCGCTCCGGGGACACCGTTTTGATACGATAGAGGAGATTCAAGCCGCAGCGAAGACCGAACTGAAGGCCATCCCGGAAAGTGACTACAATCAGTGTTTCGAAGATTGAAAAATCCGTGGGCATAAATGCATTGCATCGGGAGGGGATTACTTTGAAGGGGATGAAATTGATTTGGAAGAATAAATAAAGAATTTTCAAAATAAATACAATGTCACCTTATTTTTTGGACACAGTAGTATATCTTGATATTATATACTTAGTTAACTACTACTAAAAATTTTGAGTGTAGTTGCTTATTTTTGAGAGACCTCAATAAGATTTCCTCGATTTGTAGTCGTTTTATTTATCACTGTTCCATATTATATTCATGGCAGCTTATTCGCTTTAGGTCAGTCTCCTCAAAGTGATTTCAGATAACTACACATGAAGTAAAATTTTTATTTAAAGCGCAAATCGGTTAATCACAGGTAATTGTAAATTGTATTAGATTAAATTGTAGTATGGGTCTGCGCTGGCTTCTCATACCAGAGGCCCTGGGTTCAATTCCTAGCTCGGGCTGGTTCATTCGTTTCATCTGGTTCATTCAGTAAGAATTTCGCAAGTCTGTCTGACTTTTTACTGACCTCCATGCCCCTGTCCCGGAACATAGAATATTTAGATATATGGGTAGATAATATCTGTGATTAAGCACAACCCGTACTTTTATTTTTCTTATTGTGCCTCAAGTTTGGACATTAAACACTTAACTAATAAAAAGTGCATCCACTTAACCGTTCTCTAGCATTTATTCAACAGTTTCATGATCAGATTATAAATCTAAATCTCCCTTTTTAAATAGATCAAAGAAAATCTCAAAAAAACACTTTAACACCACTCGAACAATATTTAAAGAAAATCAGTTGATTTCCTTAAAAACCTTTGAACTTCAACACTCTTCAACATGAAATCAAATAAGCCGAAAACTAATTCATTTTTTCTCGCCTTTGCCATCTTCTAATCGCTATCGGCTAATCAAATTTCAAGTTCCCTTTTCATAAGTAAATAGAAAATTCCGCCATATCTGAAAGTAAATAAATAACCATCGAGCAGTGACCAGCGTCCATGGCCGAAAAAAGAAAGAAATAAATCAAAACCAATAATAAAAATAAATATTTTTCCAATTTTTGTCTACATTGCACGAGCCATTGCACCATTTAGGGTAAAGAGAAATGCTTTCAATTCTTGTCCCCCGAGTCTGAGCAACAACAGAAATGGAGCATGAAATTGATATCAAAGAAAATTGAATGCCTGTTCGTGTGTCTGTGTGTTTAGTTGTAGTTGTGCAGCTAATCAGCAGTGGACGTTAAATGCCCATAAATGAACGCAGTAGCAAAAGAATATAAAGCAAAAGTCAAAGTCGAAGTAAGTAAAGAAGTGGCAATAGTGGAAAACTGACAGCACCAAAGCAACTCGAGTAGATACAAGGAACAAGTAGCAACAGTTCTTTACTGAAAGCAGCTAGAAACACTCGTTGTAATGCACTTGAAACAACAAATACAACAACTACAACAACAACAGTAGAAGTGCATGACATATGCGCTGACACTGCGAGCAACTGTCCAGCAATGCGCTTGTGAGACGAAAATCAATTAAGAAAATCAAAAGGAAAACGGAAAAATCGATTCACAAATATATATAAACGTTTTTCTATAATGTTGACAATAGCTTGAAAGAATTTTACAAAAATGCCTACAACAATTCTACGATTCATTTGTGGTCCTCTTCTATTCACCTCAACGCCCTTTTTAGTAATTTCACATTTGTCAAGCGACCAGTTGGGGTCAACGTTACAATTTTCCACAATATCCAAATTGTTTTTTGTTATTGTTGGTGTTTTTTTTGTTGATATTTTATTCTTTTTGTTGTTGTTGTCGTTGGGGGCAAACGCTTTGAATTGACGTCTGAATGCAAATGCAGCTCGTGGCATGTGGCTGCAGGCTGCTGCGCGGTCTGCTGCTGTGAAGGTTAAATTTTTGTTGTTATTGCTGATGGTAATCTTTTGTTGTTGTAAGGCATTCAGCAGTTAGATTTTTCTCGTTTTTTATTTTATAAATTAGTGAAATTTTTTCTGTTATTTTTTTTGTTGAAGATAGGAAATTTGAAATGCTGCACTTAAGTGGCGCAACGAATTGCAATTTGGTCGATTTAAGTTTTGTTAAGGTGGCAGTGATACTTTCTTATCTCGATAACAACATACAAAAGGCTGGTAATTGTGCTTATCGCAACGTCAAATGGAAGTTTTTCGAGTGACTAATTCGTTGGTGGTTGTGCTGGCGTTCTTATTGTTGTGCAGTTTTGATTTAATAAATTTGAGTTTACACTTTTGAGTATGTTTAACATTCAATTACGAGCTTAAAGCTTAGTTGCTTGAGATAAATTGTTATCATAAAAGGTGAAGTAAAAATAAATCCATTATTTTTCAAATAGATGACTTTAGTAATCTGTAACTCACGTTGTAAAAATGTTATCGGGTTACTATAGATGGCATTAGAAAGAATCAGAGACCTAAAATAATTATTATCCATATTTTTGGGAATAAAAAAATTGCCCTAATTTAAGAAATTTCTATAATTATTGCTTCATAATAATTATTCCCAATAAGAAATTTTTTACGTCGCCTATAACTATTATCATGTAATAAATATTTTTGAGTTGCATAGTAACTGTTATGAGAAATAAATATTTTTTCGTTCTCGATAATTATTATTTTGAGATTTTTATTTTTTACATTGCTTCATAACTTGTATCCATGACTTTTTTAATTTACGTTACCGATAACTATTATTTTGAGAAATTTTTTTTTAACGTTGCTTCAAAACTTTTATTTATGATTTTTTTCATTTACGTTGCCGATAACTATTATTTTGAAAAACAAATTTTTTTACGTTGAATTACCACATTTTGGATATGAATTGATTTTTAATTGACAAACGCAAATTAACTGCAGAAACCTAATTTCCTCCAACAACTAAACAATTAAAAATCAATTCATACTTAAAATGTGGTAAGGCAATGTAAAAAAAAATTTGTTTCATAAAAGTTATGAAGCAACGTAAAAAAAATTTTCTCAAAATAATAGTTATCGGTAACGTAAATAAAAAAGTCATAAATAAAAGTTATGAAGCAACGTAAACAAAAAAAATCCCCAAATAATAATTATTGAGAACGAAAAAAAAATTTGTTTCTCATAACAGTTATTACGCAACGTAAAAATTAATTGCCGCAAATAATAATTATAATCAACAAATAAAATTTGCATTGCATTGTAATAGTTATATTGCAATTATTTTCTTAAAAAACTTATAATAGTTAAGTCCCTGGAAAGAATAGAATTCGTACTAAAGAAACTTTTCAGACAGCTTTGTAATTGCTTAACTCAGTTTTGTTTGAGCGCGCATCAAAGATAGGTAGCAGCAAAGAGAAAATATGCCATTCAACGTATAGGTGTCACAAGAGTTAAGTCAAACAAACCATATGCACCGAATTTTTAAAATCTATCCATTTTCGAGACAGATGGTGATTGGTGATGAAAAGTAGATTATTTACGACAACTTTAAGGGAAAAAGTTGTGTTTAAATAGCGTTGAGCTGATCCAAATGGCTTCCAAGCAAGGATTGACGGTCAGTAAGGTTTTGTTGTGTGTTTGATGGGATTGACAGGAAATCATCTACTAAGTGCTGCTTTCCTACGGCCAAACTCTTAATTGGGACCTGTACTGTCCACAATTGAACTGTCTGAGGAAGGCAATCGCTCAGAAGTGGTCAGCTTGGACCAATAGGAGAGGAATTGTGTTCTATCAGGACAACACCAGGGACTCATTAGAAGCTCAGGGAGATTCTTATGCATCCACCTTATAGTACAAACCAAGTGATTACTACCTGTTCCTGTCTGTGGCAAATGATTTTTCTGTTGAAAAATTTGCCTTAACCCTTATTCTCATACCCAAACTTACTAACGTCGTTTGGCACCCGGGGTACCCGGGTACCCATTTCATGAAATTTTTAAGTTTTCAATATAGAAAACAAAATTTTTTAAATATATGATTTGTTCGCTTTTCACCTAAATAACGAGGATCCGGAAGGTAAAAAAAAAATTTTCATTATTTGTCAGTTTTTTTCACGAAAATACATCGCAGTGGGCACCCGGGTACCCGGGTATGAGAATAAGGGTTAAAAAAAGCTTGTAAAAATCTTCCAGTTCTTTGCCAATAGGGACGAGGGTTTCCGCGAGAGAAACATAATTTAATTATCTTCAAAATGGCAACAAGTTATCCAACATTTGAACTAAATCGAATCATTCCAACTATGCTAAATGAAGCCTTCAATTTCATGCACAGAGAATGGATTTCTTTTATGGATATTATTTACTCATTTATGACTTCCCAAGCAAACATTCATTTTCATAAGTTCCTCAACCACAAGAACAACTTTCAATGGTGTTTGTCATACGACTTCTTATCTGTTCTGACAGCAATCCAAAAAGTCTTTGCTTCCTCTCAGTCTCTGTCTTTCCTACATCAAAACTCACAGACATTTCTTTTCAAATTTTAATGCTTTGCATTTCATTGGTGGCACCACTTCAAATCGTCTTAGCATCAAATTTTGCATTTATGCCAAAAATTACTCCACCTCAACGGCCGACCACTCCTTTCACGTTTTACGGACATCAAGTTCAACAACCTGATGACGACGGCACAAACCCATTGCTGCCGCATTTTTGTTGGCGTATTCGTGTGCATGAAAACGGCGTCAACATGCGCCTAATTGCGCGAGCGGTTCAACGGTCCTTAGTTAAGTTGCGCTGTCCGTCCAGTTGCCTGCTGCCAGTCGGTCCATTGAGCAATGCGTCCGCCTGTGCAACCACGTCGACTGTCTGCCCCTTTGTGCATCGTTGACGCTCATTCACTGCTCGTCATTGACAACGTTTTGCCTTTCATTATGATTTTTTTGCTGCTATTTTAGTTTTGTGAATTTTTGGTTTTTATTTATTTGTTTGCCCAGCGCACCGTCTACCTACTTACCTAGTGGCGAGTGTAGGTTGCGCGCAGACATGTTGCATGTGCCATGCATTAGTGGCAGCGTGCGCACTTTTCGATTGCACACACACACACACACACACGAAAATAAAATGCGCACACGCATGCGCAGCACTTAAGATACACCGAATCGAAAAGCGGCCAAACGGGCAGAATCGCACGTCGCACCAAGCAACCGAATGACAATTTGCGCGTGCGCAGCTCGAGCAGGCGGTAAGTCGTCACGCAGACAGACAGACAGTTGTGGTGGATCGAGAGGCGAGCAGACGCAGAGGGACGAATGAAGTGTTTTGTGCTTTGTGTGGGTGGCGTTGGAAGGTCGTGCTGCTGTTGTTGTTGTTGCTGTTGTTGCAACAATGAGCTAAAGAAGGAAATGCATGCGGCCAGACCGAATGCAGGAAGTTTGAATGGCTGCAGTTGCATGAATGAATTTGAAATTTTGTACAAAGCTAACACATGGAGGCGGTTGAAAAAATATTATGGAAAAATGTTGGGTTGGCAAGAAAGGAATTTCGGTTTTGCAGTGTGAAATGAAACTGAATTTTTGTTTGTAGAACGAATGAACTTTAATCAAGGATGCATTCTTTATTTTTTGCAACGATTTTTTGTTATTCTCACAACTACATGATTCCGTAGTCATAGAACTTTTGGTCCTTATTGATCTAAAACTGAACCAAGCTCGATTTCTGGTCATCTCTAGTGATAGTTTTACCATTTAATCTATATATAACTTATAAACTTCGGAATAAATGATAATCTAATGGTGCAAAGCTATATAGGATATAGGAATGTGGCATCAATTCCCAACCAAGCTCCAATAATCTAAAAATCATCAAAGAGTGAGAGCCCTCGATTTCTCTAAGATTTGCCAGTTCTGAGCGTTTTTCTTTGATTGCCTTTTCAGTTTCATAGAACTGCTTATCCTTTTTAGAAAAAAACTGGATCAAACCCGATTTCGGGTTATCATTAGTGGAAAATTTACCATTCAAATAGTTTTATAAACTTCGGAATAAATGATAACACCGTGCGACAAAAATCAAAAAATTTCAAAATACACGAAAAAGTCTATATACTCGCGAAACTAGGGGCCAAATGTAGTAAAACTGCGTTTTTCGTTTTTCTCTCTGACGTCAGGATTTTTTTCTAAAGGACTTTGAAATTTCAAGGACATGTTTATTTCATTATGGGTATCAAATGAAAGGTAAAAATCCTTAGAATCTTAGAAAATTTAATGTTTTGGTGCAAAAGGACGAAGAGGTATTGAAAATGTCCTTTTAAAACTCTATCCTTGAATATCCTTGTACATTTCCAATCGTTTTTTTTTGAAAAAAATATATCTTAAAGAATAATATGTACACTAGTACATCCTTGATTTCGTCCTTCTAACTTTATTAGTTTAAGATTGGTGATCTATGGTGAATGTAAAATCAATTCCCAACCAAGCTAATTTTCTAAAAGTCACCAAAGATGTGTGAGGCCTGTGAAGAAACACGATTCCTCAGTGATGCAGTGTTGCCAGATCAGGAGATTTATTCCTAGATTTAGGAGATTCTTGGTCTTTTGTGAGAATTTTTAGGAGGAAGAATTGTTAAGGAGAAAGTTTAGGAGATTTATATTTTTTTATGTTAGGGGATTTTTCGGATCCTAAGTGAATTTTTGTGAGATTTTTGGATAACGAAGTGTGATGTATTGCGAACACTGGCAACAAAACATATTTTGGCAACTATTTTTATAGTCAAAGCACTCTATTGTGTTAAAAATTTTTAAGCTTACAAAATGTAAGCTCGTTCTATCTCGTTCTCACTTTATGCTATCACAATGAAATCCCGCCAAAAATGGCACTTTTTATTTAATTCATTTGTTATATGTTTTGTTTTCGTTAAGTTTTTGTTGTTAAGCTTTATTTTTTTATGAGAAGTTTAATTCCTTTAAAATGACGCAAATTATTAAAAAAATGTAGGAGATTTGTTTGACATTTGGGAGGAAATTTCAGTATTTTTTTAAGATTTAGGAAAAAGTCATTTCAGGTATCTGGCAACACTGCTGTGATGTGCCAATTCTGGTCGTTTTTCATTGATTGCTTCATCCAGTTTGATTAGTTGTGGACAGTGAACATCTGAATTGATTGTTTGGTTCCTTGGAAGCAGCTCACAGAACACAACACTTTTCTTTTTTATGCAATTCAGTTTTCAATGTGTTTTGTGTGGTTCAACACGTTTGCACCATAATCTTTTTTGTTTAACCCATTTTCGGCCGCTGGACGATTTTTCGACCAGCCACTTTGAAGGAGAGTAGCTCTGCACTTAGACATTATATCTGTGAACTTTTGATGCATAAAATAGCTTTGGTCTTTTGGTAACCCCTCGAAATAATAATTTTTTTTAAAAAAGATAAATTTAGAGATGTTGGCGAAGGCACGAAGAAAAGCATTTTTTTAGTCATATTTTGAGTATTTTGAAAAATATATAACCTTTTCAAATTATTGATTTATTATTGATTATTTACGAAGCCTAAAGACCAAATTACTACAATCAATTGATATCCATAAGATTATGAAAATATTTTTACCTCTCAGCACCGCGTACTTTTCAGTGGTCGAAAAATCGAAAATTGGCCAGAAGTCGTCATGTATGTACATATGTAAGCCAACAATTGTTTGTTTTCATGCTTGATTATTATTTGACCAAAATTATATACATATATACAAGTATTTGTTTTTATTTGAAATTACATTTTTATTAATTTATAAAAAAAAATAATAAAAAAAAAAACACAAAAAAAATCCAAAAATATTCTTGATTAAGGTCCTAAATGTAAGTCCTTAAAAGGAATTAAAAAAATATTGGCTATTTCTGGTAGCGGCCGAAAATGGGTTAATGTTGTTGTAAATGATCCATTTTTCAGCATCAATGATGATTCGTTTCAAGAAAGGATCGACTTCTTTGTTCGAGGAATCCAGCTTCCGGCTTCTCTTCGAGTCTAAGTTATTTTAAGTGATTTTAAACTGTTGTGTGTGATACATTTAAACTTTCGGCAATCTCTCACACAGTTACATGATATTGTAACGATAAGACAGTTTGTCGCTGTGCAAAGCAACCCTGTCGCTACGCGCCGTGCTATAATTCAATCTGGCAACGACGGCCGCGACAATGAAGGCAACTTTTAGTCCAATCTGGCAATGATGGTCGCGATCATCATGGAAACCTTTAGTCCACTCCGGAATGTGCGAGAACGATCTGCGCGATGGCCGGACAGGTATAAAAGACAGCCGGGTGCGGCGCAGCGAGTCAGTCGGATTTTGACTAGTGAAGGTGCCACACGGAGTAATTGAGCAAATACTTAAGTGTAAAGACAAACAAGTGTAAATTAGTAAATAAAGTGGTTGTTGGTTTATTTTATTGACTGCGTTTGAGAAACTAAGTGTGTTTTATTTTCAAATTACGCAATCCAGAGATACGTACTAGCCCACTGGAACTGGTATTCGTAACATTTGGTGTCAGAAGTGGGATTGTGTTACTGAAAGTAAAAAATAAAAATTAATTATAAAACGCAGACATGGTTAGACTGGAGCAACTGAAGGTGGACCAGCTGAAGAAGGAGCTGGCCGCTTGGAATTTGCCGACTGCTGGCGGAAAGGTGGAGTTGCAGCTGCGCTTGCGAGAGGCGTGTGAATCACGAGGCGTTGATTGGACTGCGCACGAGTTCGGGACGCAGGAGCTAGATTCGTCGGCCAAAGTGGAGGAATCGCCTGCGGGTGCTGCGTCGATGCAAAGTACGGCTGCAGCGGCTGCGCCACCACAAGCATTGGACATGAGCCAGCTAATGGTTGCACTTAAAGGCATGTTCGAGACTTCCAACCGGGAAATGGCAGAGCGAATGGAAAACAAGCTTCAGGAAAATTCTGCGCGCTGGGAGCAGAAAGTGGAAGAAATCGCCAACAAGCTAAATGTGAAGGTGGAGCACCTGGGAACTCGAGTGGAACACTTGGATAAACGAGTCGACGATCTTGATGATTCCCTGAACAAACGAGTTGATAGTCTGGAGGACTCGATGAACAGAAAAATCGACGAGCGGCTTAGAGAGATTCAGCTGCGAGCAAGGGTGCGGTCTGTTGAGGAAAGTTTTGCCATAGAAGTGCCTACCTATGATGGTACTACGTCGTTCGATACATTCAAGCTACAGTTCGACCTGGCTGCTCTGGAAAATCAGTGGACCGATATCAGGAAAGGTCGGAGACTGATACTGGCTCTAAGAGGTCCTGCGGCTGAGGTAATAAAAACAGTGCCGGAAAGTTTGAGAGGTGATTACGAGACCGTCATAAGGGCGCTGGCAGCCAAATACAGTTACGAGCACAACAAAATGGTGTATTACTGCGAGCTGAAGAACCGTAGACAAAGAGCCAACGAGGCGCTGCAGACGTATGCGGCAGATATTGAGCGGCTGGTACCAAGGACCTACCCAGAATTCAGCATGGAAGTTTTGGAAAGGCTGAAGATCGAGGCGTTTATCGAAGGCATTCTTGACCCGGAGACTCGTGTGAGTACCTTGATGATGATGAAGCCGACGTTCCACGAGACGGTGACAAGTGCATTGATGTATGAAGCTGCCTGGAGGGGAAGTTTTCGACATTCATCTGCGGAAAGGCGTCGAGTCCAATCTGGACGTGCCACGCAAAGCCAGCCAGTGAGCTCAGAGGTACCAACGAGGCTACGGGCAATGGCATCTAGAATCAGTTGCTGGCGATGTGGCAAGCAAGGCCACATTTCACGAGACTGCCATCTGCGAGAGAATCGTTCCGGAGAACAGGCGTCACCAAGATGTGCTGACGCGCTATCACGCCGTCCGTGCAAAGTCGAATGCAGGCAGTGCTCGCGAGCCGAAAGCAAACAGATAGTGGACGTCCGGTTGGTGAGCGTTACGCCAGAGGAAGAGTGGTCTGCGGAGAGGCTACAAAAGGACCAGCGTGAGGATGCGGATCTTGCAAAAATCATTGAAGGCAAGGAGCAAGGCGCACGTCCAGACTGGCAGGAGATGGCCGCTGAAAGCCCGATCGCTAAGGCTTACTGGGCACAGTGGAAAAGTCTGCGGCTGAAAGAAGGATGCCTGTACCGCGAATGGGAGAGCGCGGATGGTCGGACTAGCAACTCCCTAATGGTAGTGCCGAAATGCAGAATCAACGAGGTCATCGAGGCATACCATAACGACTCCAGTGGAGGGCACCTAGGCATCACCAAAACCGTCGCCAAAATAAAAAGACGATTCTACTGGGTAGGATGTCAGGAGTCTGTAGCAGAGTGGATTAAGAGCTGCGACCGATGTTCAGCCGCGAAAGGGCCGACAAGAAGATCTCGAGGCCGCATGCAGCAGTACAACGTGGGAGCGCCCTTCGAGCGGATTGCTATGGACGTCGCCGGCCCATTCCCAACTAGTACTCAAGGCAACAAATATGTGCTGGTGGTAATGGATTACTTCAGCAAATGGCCCGAAGTGTACCCAATTCCTAACCAGGAGGCCACTACGATCTCGGAAAAGCTGGTAAACAACTGGGTAGCCAGGTTCGGAGTTCCGTTGGAGTTGCACTCGGATCAAGGCCGGAATTTCGAGTCTGCGGTATTCAAGGAAGTGTGTGAGCTACTGGGGATAAAGAAAACGCGTACCACCCCTTTGCACCCACAGTCCGACGGCATGGTGGAACGCTTTAACCGGACACTAGAGGAATACCTGCGGAAAGTGGTAGGCAGGAATCAAAAGGATTGGGACACGCATATCCCCTTGTTCCTAATGGCGTATAGGTCAGCCCCGCACGACACGACATCACTCACTCCAGCCCGAGCAGTATTCGGCACAGAATTACGGTTACCCGCTGACTTGAAGTTCGGGGTAGTCAGCACGACGGGAGGCGCTAAGACGGACTACGTGGCCAATAAGCGGGCGGAACTGGAGGAGATTCACCAGTTTATAAGGAGCCGCACCAAACTGGTCAGCGATAAGGCGAAAGCCAGATATGATCAACGGGCCAACTCAGCAGGGTTCCAAGAAGGCGATCTGGTAATGCTCTACAACCCGCAGCGGAGGAAAGGTTTGTCTCCGAAACTTCAAGCGTCATGGGAAGGACCTTACGAAGTCGTGACTAGGATAAACGACGTGGTATACAGGATTCAACGTTGCAGCAATAAAGGCGCTAAGCTGAAGGTAGTCCATTTGCAGCGCCTGGCGCCTTATCACAGCGGAACCTCGGCACTTGTTCGGGACGAACAAGTCTAAGTGGTGGGCAGTGTAACGATAAGACAGTTTGTCGCTGTGCAAAGCAACCCTGTCGCTACGCGCCGTGCTATAATTCAATCTGGCAACGACGGCCGCGACAATGAAGGCAACTTTTAGTCCAATCTGGCAATGATGGTCGCGATCATCATGGAAACCTTTAGTCCACTCCGGAATGTGCGAGAACGATCTGCGCGATGGCCGGACAGGTATAAAAGACAGCCGGGTGCGGCGCAGCGAGTCAGTCGGATTTTGACTAGTGAAGGTGCCACACGGAGTAATTGAGCAAATACTTAAGTGTAAAGACAAACAAGTGTAAATTAGTAAATAAAGTGGTTGTTGGTTTATTTTATTGACTGCGTTTGAGAAACTAAGTGTGTTTTATTTTCAAATTACGCAATCCAGAGATACGTACTAGCCCACTGGAACTGGTATTCGTAACAATATGATAATTGGAATCAACTTTGGATCATCATCAACTTCGATAGGTTAACCAGAACGTTGGTGATCTTGGAGTCAAAAATCTCCAGAATGGAATTTGTTGAACCAATTCTAACTCACACTTGACGATGCTACTCAGTTTTGAGTTTGATGTGGTCGCCATTAACTTCGGTAGATCTACCAGAGCATCGATCATCTTGGAGTGAAGTCTTGAGAACGGATTTTCACGGCATTCATGCAAAAAGGTTGAGTTTGATTTCAAATGACTTCTGTCGTAGCTGTGTGAACGAGAAAAGAGCAGAAAATGTAGGAAGTAAGAAGGAAGAGTCGTCTGGGCAACTTCTTCTTCGACAATCTAGGGGATCTAGAGCCGATAGGACTATTCGCAGTCTAGTAAAATTCTTAGGAAGTTCAAACTGATTCAATTTGTGAGTGGACTTAAGTTCGATTGTTTGTGGTATAAAAATGGGCCTTTATGTTCAAGTAGGCTCAGGCTTAGGGCAGCCACTCCTACCTACTTACCTTCCTAACCAACTTAAAAGTGACAGCTATCACATGTTAAAAGGGAAATCTCATAACGTTGACAGAAGTTCTTCAAAACAAACAAATCGATGGCGTTAGCAATTTGTTAAAACCGAAATTACTTTTCGGCCAACCTAATATATACAAAAAGTAGTCATTAAGTAAAAAAAAGTGAAACGCATAAGCATGAATGAGTCGAGCGCCGGCTGACAGTTGAGCGTTCTAGGCCCCAACTAGGCTTAAAGAACGCACTCGCGTGCTTTGAGTTTTATTTTGTTAAGTTTTAAAAATGGTTTTTCTAGCAATTTATGCCTTCCGTTTGCTATACAATTTGCAAAAACAACACTAAACAAAAGGCAGCCGAGGCTTTATTTGAAGTTGACGCTGAATTTGAAGTCGAAGCGACGCAAAGCAGACCAAAGACAGACACTTAATGGCAAGTTTCGCCTGCATGGGCGTTGCAGTTGTCAGTTGGCGTTTGGCTTTATGAAGATTTTTATTTATTTCTATTTTTATTTTTATTTTTTATTTTTTTTTCAATTGATTTGCATTACTTTACTTAAGCTACGAGAAATTGAATTTTCAAAGTTGCAATACAAAAGAACACAAACGCTTCATGGCAATGCGAATTTTGACATTTGAGTGAGTGCTGGCCAACTGACAGATTTGCAGACAATTAGCTAAGCTGCACACACGACTGACTGACAGGCATTGTGCAGCACGCAACGGACGTAGTCAGTTTGAAGTGCAGCCAACAACAACAACAACTACGCGTGTTGGTGCGTCAACTTCAGTGAGGTGCAGCTCGCTTTAGTCTTCTTTAAGGAAGCGTTTTTTTTCTTCTTTTAATTTCAATCTCTCAATTCTTCAATATTGCTGTAAGAAAAGTAAAAGCATTGCTGCTTCTTGGTAGCGTATTCGTACATAAATTTCGCTGCCGCTCGTTACGCGTGCGCACTTTTACTTGTCGCGCTTTTGATTTCGTTGGCGTTGATCTTTTCGCTTTTAATGCAAGTATGTTATTTTTAAAAACACATCTCAACACAGACGTGTGTGCATGTACATTTTTGTAAGTTGGTGTAATTCGTGACTCACACAGTAGCTGCCGCAAAAAGCTGCTGTTGCTGCTTTTGCTGTCTGTCCGTTCATTTGGTTGCTGTACGTTTCATTCCCGACCGCATTCCGCTGTAACTGCACCATGTTGTTTTTGTTGTTGTAGTTGTTAAATGTATATATTTTTATCAGCATTTGCGTGTTATTATCATGTTAGTGTTGTTGTTGTTGTTGTTGGTGCTGCTGCATGCGTTTGCGTTTCAATTTCTAGTGAAAGTTTATTTGCCGCGCTTTACATGCTTTTCCGCTGAGTCGACGATGTCTCTTCCTCTGCCCACTAAAGCGTTGCTTTTCTGTCTCCTCCCCCCACCCCTTTGCAGCCGTTTTGTGCATCTTCGTTGTTGCACTGTTGCGCCGTTGCTGTTCAATTTATCAGCAGCCGCTGACCGCTGCCGTTGCTTCCAGCTCAAGTTTGGTTTCCTACTCGTCGCCAGATTATCAGAATTTTTTACGCTTTTTATTTTATTATTGTTATTTTGAATTTTTTGTTGTTGCATTTGTATTTGATTACTTGCACACCGAAGCGTACAAAATTTATGCATTTCTCTTGCTGTGTTGTTGTTGTTGTTTTGGTTGCGCTTTGATTTACGATGAGTTGACATGTTTTCTGTGCCGCTTTGCGCTTTTTCGGTGAAAGATGCGTTAAGGTTGAGGTGTTTGTTGTTGCGTTGTTTATGCTGGTTCGAGGTATCACAAAAATTCAACAAACGACAATCGTAATGCCAAATCAATAATTTAACTTTATTTTGTGTGTGAGCGCACTGAAAGCAAACTGAGCTGAGTGTAAAGCAACAAGAAAAAAATTATAATAATTTAAATGGAACGGAACTGCCATTCGATAGCAATTGAGGTTAAGTCGAAAACGCGAAAGTGATAAGATTATTTTGTTAGTATTGTTATTGGTGTGGTTGTTGTTGCAGGTGGCCAAATGGCTATTTTTAAATGGCTAAATTGTTTTTTCTTGTTTGTTGTTAGCGATTGTTGGCGTGCGTGCAATTCGTAAAGAAGAAAATTGGCAAAATTTTGGACTAAAAACTGAATCAGCTGCAAGTCGAACATGGAAGGGGAATAGAAAAAAATGTTCACTTAACATTTCTATAATATTTCTATAACATTTTAAGTTTTCATTGGTTCTCAATAGTGTCGGACCGAATATTCGTTCTCGGCTTCGGTATTCGGTTTATTCGATCTAAAAATAAATAAATTACATCTTCCGATTCAGCTTCGGCAAAAATAGCCGAATACTTTAGCCGAAGGTTTTGGCCCTGTAATGCAAGTCAATTAGCTCTAGTTCGAAGTATTTTATCAAATATCCGGTTTTATTGATATTTCGGACATGAAGATTGCGATTAATAAAAATTATCTGTAATCAACTATTTATGTCAATTGAATTGTTAAGTTTTTTGTTTTTATTTGACATTGAACTTTAAGACTGGTGTTGGTTTTTTTTACTAAAAATTATGTATAGATATGCATTTTTTTATCAATTCTCAATTGGAATAAAGAAATTAATAAAGAAAGAGCGGTTTTCCTTAAAAGAATTTTTATTAGTATTCGGCTTTGGCCTTCGGCCGAATATTTTAGTTATACCGAATATTTTGCTTCAGCTTCGGCCAAAATTCACCTTCAGTCGGACTCTAGTTCTCAAGTTTAAATTTGCAGTAGTAAAGAATTTTTGGGTTTGGCTAATTGAAGTTGAATGGACAAGGAAAAGGAGGAAAATGCATTTCGCTTTCTATGCATTTGTGCTCCTTTATCCAAAGAAGAAGG
Organism: Melieria picta; assembly: GCA_964056695.1. NCBI lineage: Eukaryota > Metazoa > Arthropoda > Insecta > Diptera > Ulidiidae > Melieria > Melieria picta. The sequence continues at coordinate 22,076,172 of OZ057400.1, read as the reverse complement.
AAGTATAACCTGCGCAACTTTTTCTTCAATAGTCTAGAGGATCTATCCAATAGAAAAGTATTCACAGTCTACTAAGCTTCGTAAGGAGCTCAAACTGCTTCAACGAGTGAGCGGACTTGAGTTCGATTGATTGTGGTATCAAAATGGGTCTTCATGGCCTAAGTGGACTCCGCCTTGGGGCAACCACTTCTACTCACCTATCTACCTAACTGAAGGTTTTGCAGTCTAATTTTGGCTTTTGCATCATTAGAAGATTAGAAGTAGATGAGCGTTTCTCAAGCCTGAGCTAGGAATCGAACCTAGGACCTCGGTATGAGAAGCCACTATCGAGGCCGGCTTTTTGTATCATTTCGCGATATATTTTCAATCTAAAGTTGTTCCTCTATTCTGGCAATCCTGTCACCAATATATTTTGTTGTTGTTCTATGCTATTTAATTCATTTGTCAAGTCAGTTGCTGAATATTGTGAATACCGCCATCGTTACCCACGTTACTCTCAAATTTCTTCTCCACTCACTTTTAAATTTCATGAATTTAAAGCTCAGAAACTCATGAAATAATCCGCTCAATTGTTTCGCTGAGTTCTCTGCATGCGCCAAGTTTCAGGGGGGTAGCCTGCATTCGTTCCCCCTCCCCCCCCACTCCAACAGCACATTCGTTCGTTTTCTCCAAGTTGAGCCAGCTTGGGCCAATTATGGCGCAAAAGCTGCTTTTGTTGCTGTCAGTAGCCATAAATGTAATAATTGCTTGTGTTGTTGTTGCTGCAGCTTCACATTTCAAGGCCAAAATCAGCAGCAAACACGTAGTTTGCCTACGTAAAACATTCCATAAACCATATTTTTTTTTAATCTTTTTTACGCTGCGCTTGACTTTTGTACCCAAAATAACAACAAAACAGCAACACTGCGTAAAAGATCAGCAACCATAAAAACTACAAACGCAGACAACATTTAGCTTTGTTCTCAAAGACTTGCCGCACCCCGCCTCTGCCTTATAAGTCCGAAACTCATCTCCATAAGCGGCTGCGACTGCTGTGTTGTTGTAGGCGTTGCAAATTTGTTTTTGCATTTTTATATTTGTGCCGCACCTGCAACGACGATTCAGCTTCATTTATGAAAGTCGCCAACAACACCAGAAGAGAATTCAACAGCCAATAAGATAAATTGTTCGCTTTTAGTTGTTGTTGTTGTTGTTGTTGTTGCTGGTGTTATTAGCACTGTTACTTAATGCTCATTATTCAACAATTGTTGAGCTGTGCTCGTATTAGTGGGTTAGGCGGCTAAGTGCATTGTTCGGTGCGATCGCATTCGCGTCGGCATTGTGCTGCACTGCGGGCGCGAGCAGGTGTTGCCGCCTAGTTGCGACTCTGTGGCCATTGACAGCCATGATGTATGACATTTACAGGTTTTATTGAGCGTACGCGTTGTTGCGTTGCCGATTACAATTACAATTCCAATTACCTGTCGCTCAATGCGCATCGATTGTGCACTTTATTGCTTGCAAATTGCATTCATTGTGTTGGTTTTGCTTTGTTGTTGTAATTTATGGTTTGGATTGATGACTGATTTGAATTCTAGCTGAATGCTTGAATGGTTTGAAAGGTTGAGGAATTTGTCATTCTTTGGACTAGTGCTTAATCCTTTAGGTTCCATTGCTACAAAATGATTGAAAGCAGTTTTGAGTTGTTGAATTAATCTTTCTTTAACCCTGGAATACTAATGCGAGTTGAAACAGCTAACGTAGGGGAACATTTTGTGATGCAGTGATTAAATAAGATTTGTTATTATTATTATTAATGTGTAGAGAGGGAGCCGAGGGATCTAGCACCTCCCTCCTTGCATGGCAAGTAACGGGGCCCACTTTCGCTACGACCATCATTGCCATACCAGATGAGAAGCGTTTCTAAGTATGAAAGACTGAACTGAGTCCCAGTGTTGCCGTTGTGCGACTAAAGTGTCAAATTGACCCTTTCTGGAGACCGATGCCACCTGACACCGACTTTTTAAAAATAGGCTTATTTTGACACTTTTCTTCAAAATCATGCGATTTTTGCCCCTTTTTCTTGATCAAAAAGTTTATATGCACATTTTGAAAGTTGTTTCGTAAAGTTAATTTTTTTTTTTCGTGTCAAGTTTTTCCGCCAAAATGTACAAAATTAATCTGAATTAACGCGCGTTTTTGTGGCATTGCCTAAGTTATTTGTGCTAAATTAATTTTGATGACTCCCAATGGATAAGTAAGTATATCACGCATATGCTTTGAAATGCAAATGTTTTCACAATAAATACAAAACATGCATATTGGGACTTTTTAATATATTCCTCATCAATTAATTTAAGGGGGAAAAAGTTTTTTCACAGAAAATTATCTCCTTCAGAAATTTAATAAAAATAACGAGTTTCGAAAGATAAAATAATGAAAGCATATATATACATGGTATAAAAAAATTGAATCGCTTGATGACACTTTTTTCGGCTGTGACACTTTTTTGCGACTTTTTAAATTTTTCAGCGGCAACACTGATGACGACCAGTCTACAGTAGCTACAAAGGTTCCCATAGGCCCCGGATCTTCGTTCCTTTTGCAAAGCTAAGCACGTTCCATAATTTATTTTTAGTAAGTCTAAAGTTAGTCTAAAGTATCGTAAAGTGTAAAGCGGAAAATATTTCCTATATTGGAAGTAAAAATTAGTTCGGAACAATTTAGCAGATCACCGGTTCACTTCTTTCACAGAAATCTAAAATTAACTTCTAACTTGCACATTTTTCGAAATGAAATTCAAAAATTGCCTAAGAATCTGAATCCGACTATTCATTTTGTTTTGAAATAAGTGAATTTTGATCTGATTACAACATTGCCGCTGTTTTGCGAAATGAAGTGGAAATCAATGACCTAATTCAAAGCCCTGCAAACAAATATCTATGTAAATATTTATAGACACACAATTTAGATGATTTCATTGATTTTTCTTATTCAAGGCTACCAAAGACGGCACAAAAGAAAATCTATTTTCAGTTTTGGTAAATAGTTTTTTTAACACTAAATACAGATCCAGTTTATGTAGACAACACTTAAGTATAGCATTTAACATAAATAATAGTTTACCAAAATAGAAAATTTAGGCTGTTTTTCTTACTACCAGCAGGTGAGAAAGTAATAATGTCTCTAATTGGTTGATTGGTAGCGCCCAAAAGAAGGCGTGGATGCTGTAGAAAAATCTTTTTTTTTGTGTGATTGGAATCATTAGTAGAATCTTGTCTTTCAGACTCGTAGATCTCTTCTTAAACCGGTGCACGATAGCATTCAAAAAAGTTCAGGTATTGAAATGGAATTTGGTTTCAGGTTAGATTCCACTATGACTTTAACCTTTCTTTACACTTCTATTGGTTTGTGAGACCGACAAAACATTCTTATTTATATTACTGGAGAAAGTTTTTGCCTTGTTCACTCCTCTCGGAAGCGTCTTGTGTTGTTTACGTTAATCGTTTGTGTTTTTCTGCTGGGTTTGGTAATTAGACTGCCGCAGGAAGTCCTAAGTAATGGGGCTGCCATCTACCGCCGCTTATTAACGACGCCTGCGATGTTTTGAGCTACCGATCGTAGCGCCATCTGTTGTGTAAGCGAGGTGACTGCAGGATGGTTGGAGTCTTCGCTAAGATCGGTTTGGTGCGCTGTTTTCGCTGGAGAAATAAGGGACTGAAAAAAGAATTTCTGCAAAAATATTAATGTTTTGCTTTCTTGGTTTGACTTGATTTACTTAATTATAAATAAATCGAAGTCTCTATAATTGCAGTTCTTTAAAAGAAAAAATTGTATACACTCGGTCGGACAGATCGAATTGTGTTTGTGTCTCACAAAATTGTGTGTGTTAGGGAAGGTTAAGTAAGAAACTACATTTTCAACACTCAAATTTTTTGATTGTATTTAACACGTTAAAGACCGCATGCCCACCGGTGGGTCACTCCGCAACAAAATTGCCGGCCCACGTGCTCACGGGTGGGCACACGACATTAAATAAATAAATTTAAAATTATTTAAGGGGGTTAAATAATGTCTACCTCAAATTATTGTACACTAAAAACATATTTAAAAAATAAATATACGTAATTAACAATAAAAAAAATGCCGGTCCCTATGTGAGAAATAAGATGCGGTCTTCAACGTGTTAAAAAACATTTCATTAAACAAACAAGAAAATAATGCATGCATTTGAAGTTTAAAATATGACCAACTATCAAGTTTCATACATTAAAAGAAAAATGATAAAAGTTATAAAACATGCTGTGAATGAATCGTTCCACTGACCGACTTGTATCTGTTTTCTTATTCAACTACTTCAAAGCTTAAATAATCTCACTTTTTGGCAATTTTGGCAAATGTACAGTGTACTTAGTGCATAGTGTATTTTTTATTTATATTTTTTTGCCACTTCCTCAAAGTATAAACAAACATTGTACAATTCTCTGAACTCGACATAAACACTTTTATGTAAACAGATTTGGAAAGTTTTTATAAATATAAACAGATTATGTATGAAGATTTGAATCTGCTTTTTCACGGATCTGTTCCATTTCAAATGGAGTGAATTGCTTAACACTGAAAACATTTGAGTCGGAAAGCAAAAGTTTCATTAAATATGTGCCAACTGTTTCAGAGACCCTACCACCAACCAAGTAGATCAGAGAGATGTAGATTTTTTGAACTGTACCTGTTTTCAATTTGTTGATTTTGTTTTGTAGATTTTTTAGATGAGATTGTTAGTAGATTAGATTTGTATTATTACATTGTCGATTTTTTTATTACATGACTGGACTCATATTGAAGTATTACGTCCACGAGTGGCTCTCAGAAAATGTACAAATCTGTATGAGACTCTGCGCCTGGAGAATTTTTTCTCGGATTCCTATGCTTCGAACAGCTTTAAGGCGACAAAGGATGTGTTTTGAATCGGAATCTATATACGTTAGGCATAATTTGCTGAAATGGAAATTCTTAATAATGGGTTCTCGATACTCCGGAACTTGTTATTTTATGAACTTTGACGAAAATATGCTTACAAGTGTTAGGAAATGCGATAAATTGCTTCACAGAAGTTCTTAAAGGGTTAAAATCTATGACTGACCACAATTAATTTCCTCTTTTGTATATTTCTTTCGAAGATACGGTACTACATACTAAATTGTTTTTATAAAATGGACTTCCGCTGCTCCCAGATTGTCCCAAAATGTGTCAAATGCAAGATTAATCCACATTTCTTTTTACTTTCAAATATTTCTTTCAAATATATCTGTCCTCTATCTTCACTTTTAAGGGGGCTGCCATACAAAATTGGCCAATTTCTATAAAAATCGCTTTCAGTAGTTAAGTGAAGAAACATTGTATCTCGAAAACTATTGAACCGATTTAAACAATTAATTTAACATTGAACAAGATTCTTCATTGCAAAAAATACTGAAGTTTGAAACGAATTGTACATAATACAGGGTGGCGTAAAAGTCATCACTCTATCGGCAGATGTTATAACTTTTGCAAATGGCGGCAAAAGTAAATTCATTCATATATTCATTCATTCATACATGCATTCATTCATAAACAAATTAGAGCCAAAGAATATTAGTTGACAACTTTTGTGCCGCCCTGTATAATATTAATACTAAATCAGTCGCAAAGATCAGCAAAAAAATTATACTTTTGACATTTCGGGCATTTCCATTTTCGTCGCGGCAAGATATACTGGAACTATATAATAGGTGTTTGAATTTAGATATTTTGGATTTAATAAAGTTTATTACAGTGAATGTTTTATCCTAATCTGGGACTATTGCTGCAGCTGTCTTAAAGTACAGAAAGAGGATAAAATATAAGTCAACTATTTTGCTACGACTCCGCTCCGGCTTCGGCTATGGAGACAGACAGCTCTAGGCTCACCTCAGAGGCTCTAGGCCTCAGAGCAGCCAATTTAAGAGATCTGCCGAGATTCATTCACGAATCAAACTGTTTTAATTAGGCACCCATAGGACTTAAAACTGAAACCTTTAACACTTTTTCAGTTTTGATTTTTTTTCTGGCATTGAAGTTATATTTTGAGCTTTGGTGTATTCAGAGACCTGCAGTAGAATTTGATGGCGAATATTTTTGTAGTAAGTTTTTTTCTTCGAAGTCCTGTTTCAAATGGAGCTAGAGGGTTAAGTGGTCGCCTCTAGGGCATCACTTAGGCCTTGTGGCCCATTGTGTTAAAATGAAGGTTAAAGAGGGTTAAAATGTTCAACAAAACTGTTCGCTGTAAAAGTTTACATTAAATTGCTGAACACTTTCATTCCATTCCATCCAAACCTTTCTTCAACTTTTATCAATTGAAAGACCACTGCGGTACTAAAGAAAATATCTGTATTTTCTTTAGTATTTCTCTCAACTTTTGCTTTGGTGACTTTTATTTTTTTATAGTGAAAAACTTTATATTTTTTTAAAATGATTAAAAATTATTATTATTATTATGAAAAATGATTATTTGTGAAAAATTAGCCAAATCCGATGTGTATTTTTTAAGATATTAGCGAATATGAAATTTAGGCTTTGTAGGTATGGAAAACTTGCAGGCTTGCCTTCACACAGTCCTTAACTTTTACTTTATATCATAACTTAACTGATTTCTGACATAAGTAAATATTATGAAAAATACACACTGCATTGCATTGGAATCAACAATTCGTCGCCACGCATCTGGCAAAACCCGGCTACGCTCTTTTGGCCTCTTTGTGCCACTTGGAATTTTAATGGGACTGCAGCAGCAATTCGACATAATTGCAACATGCTTCAACTTGAACTTAACTGGAAGTGTAAAAAAATTTAACTCGCACAGTTAAATGGAACCGCAGAAGCGCTATAAAATTCCATTGAAAAAAAAACCACACACACACACATACACACTCGCACGCACGCACACGCACACGCACAGCTTATCAATTGTGGTAATTGCAGTGTTGCAGCTGCAGTCAATGACTTCAATGACTTGCGGCGAGTGTTGCTGTTGCTGCATACAACATACAACACGGCATGTGGGATGTGGTGCGGTACTTGTACAACAAATTGTAATACAAAAACAACAATCAAGTTGAAAAATCTTAAACCCAATACTGACCTTCAAATGTCAACGACTGACTGGGGGCTTTTCGATTTTTTCGTCAAGTTTATGCCAAACAAAAACAATAAATATTATGAGCTGATTGTTTCATGCGCCTCTGCTCGTTTCATTTCGCCGTGTCTTGTCTTACCTGGCCGGCGCCGAATCAGCGCCTGTAAATGCTAAGAAAACATTAAGCGGCTCATTACTTCAGGCAGCCGGCTGCGAGTGTCTAAATACAAAAAAAGCGACAATTGTCATTATGCGTAGGCATGTTGAAATGACAAAAAAAATACAACAACAAGATCAGGTGATGTGTAATGCGTGGCATACAAGTGGAGCCAAGTTTGCTGTGCGCCGCGGTACGAACACGCTTCGCCCTGGCGTCGCCCACCGCCAGTGTGACACCTCTGAAAATACTCGTAACACGGTCAACAGCGGTCGTTGGCGTTGTGCGCAATAATAACGCGCAACAACAACGAAAACAAAACAAAAACAAAATTGTATAAAATTTAATACAACAACAACAACATTTTGTTTGTATGCAATCAGCTGTCAGTGATGTGTGTGTAGAGAATTTCAGACTGTTTTCAAATTCAATTAACTGAATTGCATTAATTGAATTTGAGTTCTTAACGTAAATTTAATTATTTTGATTTATGACTTTAGCGAGCAGCTGAAAAATTATCTGGCCACAGCAAATTATTGACAGCTGAAACAAGAATCGTCAGTGCAGACAAGACGAATGCAAAAGTCGCTGCCTTTGAATTTGCTGCACAGTCTGTGCACAAAAGCATTGCTCCACACAATAACAACAATTGCGAATAACATAATCGCACTTGTCTGGTCGGTCAGGTTGAACTTCTAAAAAAAAACCACAAATTGTGTGCACGCATTCTTACAAATGTCTCGTCGCCAAAGTTGTTCGCATGTCACCGTAAACGTGCTCTCATTATTTTAATTTTGTTTTGCTTTTTGTTGTTGTTGGTTTTCTTTTTTCATATTATTTAATGCTCGCCATGTTTGCGTTCCTCTTGAGCCACTCAAGTCCAAGTTGTACGTTTGTTTGCTTACTTCTTTCAAGTCACAATTTCGAAATCTGCATTTTATCTCAAACCACCCAAACGCCCCGAATGGACGCCTGGCTGCTTCTATTCTTCTATTCATTTAGTCTTTGCTGTTCACACACTGCGTGAGTGGTTTAACAAAACGGCAGCTGTCGAGTGTTTGCGGTTAAATGAACTCTAAATGAAATCATTGGCATTGTAGGTCATAGACTTACACCATAGAAGAAGTACACAAATCAAAGTGTGTGAACCGGGTTGCATGCAAAAAGCAAACGACTTTCAGTAGCTGAACATTAACTGCCATCTGTATGCTAAACATTGAATGGAATTGGTTTTTGAGCACTTAAAATGCCGCCATATTTTTTTTAATGCTACTCGAGTTGGCAATAAATCGAAATCTAAGCGTAAGATTTCGTTTAGAAATGTTGTGCGTTGAAAGTTTATGAGATATGTGCAAATATTATCTACTTTACATAAGGAGAAAGGAGAATAAAGGGATCTACTGAAGCAGAAAAAAAGGAGAGAAGAAATGCTAAAGACATCAAAAATCGACTGAGCAAAATTGTTCCATTTGATATATAAAATCTTCCTCAACTTTGAGCGTCAAAACTTACTGGCCTCAGTGTTAGTATAAAACCACCAGTGAGACTCTGAAATTTTAATGCAGAATGTTGTTTTGCATTGAATCAATGAACTTAGAATCAGATGCACATAGTGGTATCCATATTATTGCAAACAACACCATCAGACACCAGTCATCGTACCATACCACTGATTACTGTGACTTAGCCTACAGTTGGCCTTCAGTAGCCCTCGATAAAAAAACATCCAGTGCGAGAAACTCTGCCACTTATCAAGAACAGCGCAAGAAAAGGTCTGGTTGTTTATAAAGAACAGATTTCATTCACACTTTGAACGATAGTCTTCTGCCCCAGTCCCCACGTTTCATCAGCAGTTGCAGTTTGCTGACATCTTCTCCCTTAGATAACCGACGTTTAGAATCAATATAATGAGTCTTAAAGAGATGATCTGTATCCTCTCTCTATGTTGATAGTTTAAGGGGCTGAAAGGTCAGTGGTGATAAAGAAAACTTCACTATTTTTCGGCGTTTCGACAACAGTTGCAGTTGGTTGACTATTTCCAATCAGATAATCGTCATGTACGACATAATAGACTTCGAAGAGATGATCTGTATCTTGTTTTAGTGTTGATGGTTCAACGTTAAACGTTTCAGCAGTTGCAGTTTGCTGATGTTTTCTCCCCCCCAAACAACCGATATTTGGGATATAATTGGCCTCGATGAGATGATCTGTATCGTTTTTCTATGTTGATACTTTAACTAGCTGGAGAGTCAGTGGTGATAAGTGAAAGTTCAATATATTCTGATGTTTCGTCAGCAGTTGCAGTTCGCTGACGTTTTCCCCTTCCCTCACTGACCGTGAAGGATACAATAAGCCTCGATCAGATAATATGCATCCTGTTTCGGCCTGAAAGGCCAGGTCACTACCACCAGTAAAACTTCACTATGTCCTGAAGATTTCTCTGCATTTTCAGCTTGCTGACGTCTTCTCCCTCTAGAGAACTGATGTTTGGGATATAATGGGCCTCGATGACCTCCATTCTTTTTTCAATATGTTTTGATGTTTCGTCAGCAGTTTGCTGATGTCTTCTCCCCTAATCAACACATATGTGGGATATAGTAGGACTTGATGAAGATGATCTCTATTTATATGTCGATGGTTTAATGGGCTGCAAAGTCATTGGTGGTAAGTGAAATTTCATTATGTTCCGACGATTTCTCTGCATTTCCAGTTTGCTGATGTCTTCTCCCTCCAGAGAACTGATGTTTGGGATATAATGGGCCTCGATGACCTCTGTGATTTTTTCTATGTTTATATTTTTATGGGCTGAAAAGTCATTGGGACATAAGTGAAAAACGACTTTGTCCCCACGTTTCATCAGCACTTTTCTGATCCATTTAGGGGATTAGGAATTAAAAAAATTTTCATAATGATATTCCAAATCAAAACACTGCTTTGGAATTGAACAGCTCATCCAGTAATGAGATCAATCGTCTCTTTACTAGTGATGGGAAAAAAATTCATTAATCGATTAATGAATCATATGATTAATTGAAACAGAGCGATTATCGATTAATGAATCATATGATTAATTGAAACAGAGCGATTATTAACAGTTAATCGAACGAAATGGAAAATAATCGAATGATTTTTTTAATATTTTAACTTAACCGTGTAATTTTAAGGTATGTTAGTATGTAAATTTTTACCAATTGCCTTATAAAAACAATAACAATGAATTAATAGATGAAAGTAAGAACATATCAAAGGAAAAAATATATATTTGTATTTTATTTGTTTTGATATAATAGTTTTGACAGGCGCGAGATCGTGAACCTGTTCCTCTTTTCAGTGGCAGTTGCACCTGCCTTTGAAAAGAGGCGCTCTGCTGGTACCGAAGTTCCTAAAAGATAACCGTACCGACGAGTTATTATATAAAGCTTAGGGTACGCCGTTTCTAAAAACGGGAGCATTAAAAAAAAAACTAAGCTCGTCCTGAACTTGGGTTAGGTCGTTGTCTTTTTTGCGACATTTGGGGTGGGCCCATAAATCAAATTCAACATCGCATCAAAGTGTCCGTCTCAAGCTTTTATTTTGAGCGAAAAAATTTAGTGATACGTTTTCTTTCGATTATTTTAGCATCTAATCGATTAACGTTTCGATTAATCGAAACCCATTTTTCGATACAATTAAATCGTGAATTGAAAGAAAAAAATCGATTATTGTGTATCAAATGATTAATCGTCCCATCACTACTCTTTACCAATCATTGACTTGCGTTTTCTGAAAGCCCCCAGACCCTTAGATATTGTTACGAATACCAGTTCTAGTAGGCTAGTACGTATCTCTGGATTGTGCAATTTAAAATAAAAACACACTTAATTTCTCAAACGCAGTCAATAACAACCAACAGTCACTTTATTTCACAACTTTCACACTTTACGGTCTTTACACTTAATTATTTTCTTAATTACTCCGTGTGGCACCTTCACTAGTCAAAATCAGACTGACTCGCTGCGCCGCACCCGGCTGTCTTTTATACCTGTCCGGCCATCGCGCAGATCGTTCTCGCACATTCCGGAGTGGACTAAAGGTTTCCATGATGATCGCGACCATCATTGCCAGATTGGACTAAAAGTTGCCATCATTGCCAGGTTGGACTAGAAGTTGCCATCATTGCCAGGTCGAATTATAGCACGGCGCGTAGCGACAGGGTTGCTTTGCACAGCGACAAACTGTCTTATCGTTACAATATCGTCGGATGTTTAAAACGACATCAAGATATTTCACCTCCCTGAACAACTGATTTTTCTTTAAGAGTCAAGGATAGATCATTAGAGAAAGGTTAGCTTAGGTTATGTTGGCTGCCATTGTAAGAGACACGCTCGGAGGCCTGAAAGGCCCATTGCGATACCACATATTTCACCCGTTTTTTTTAATGTGTACGCAACACTATTTTTTTTTCAACATGTGTTGCAGGATGCTAGGATCCGAACCTACGGCCTCGGTATGGGAAGCTAGCGCGCTACCCAATGGACTATCGAGGCTGACTCTTTAGAGAAAAGATTACCAAATTTTTCGACATTCAAACGGCCCTAAAGGCGCTGGGCTCACTGATCATTAACTCCAAACTTGTCCGGAATTGCAGGGAGACCCTTCAACAACTCACTCGCCGACAGTTATCTTCATTTGCGTTGCAGGACATAGGAATATTGAGAATAACGAAAGTGCTGAAGAGGTGCCGTTCTTAATCTCTTAAGAAACCTCAGCAAGAGTGAGATCTCTAAGGACCTCTAAGCTAAGGTAGATAGAAGATGGCAGAGACTGGACACATGCAAGATAAGCAGATCAATTTGGCCCATATACAACAAAAACCATTCACTGGAACTCAGTGCTTGGCAAAAGGCGAGATGTTGTGGCTCTCTGCGATTATTACAGGCTTCTTACCTATAGGAAAGTTTACAGTCAGGATGGGAATCGCCAGCTGACAAAGTTGTTGCGATCCAGTTGGGAAGGGAACTTTCTAGGAAAATCTTTCTTCAAAGATAACAAGGAAGTCGCAAGTAAGAAAATCAGCGATTTGCTGGCCGTCATCAATCTTCTTCAACTGGTTTGAAAGCGGCCAGGGTTCGGTATGGTCTGAATAACCGGCACCTGCAAGTAAATACTGAGACATAATATGTGATAGATCCTTTAAAAATGAAGCATTAGCGCTAATTGGATGTCGGGGGCATTGATACCCGGACCAACCTATCAAACAGGCGGCAATAGACCATCGATAATCCTACTCCAACTAAAGAGGACTAAATTAGTTTTAACAAATGCAAGGCCATTCACCTTGCAACAAGTGTAAGATTCAGAGTTAACTACATTTTCCGAGTACGGTAGACTTCCATAAATAAGGTCCCTGTGATTAACCGCCCGACGCCTGAGCGGATGTTTTTTTTAAGACCTCTTTCAAAGACTATTCGGTACTAAATCGAAAAAATGTTACAATTAAAAAATTTTTTAAATTTCAAATTTTTTACTTAAAACTTAATTTCCCAACGTTAAAATTATCTGAACTTTCAAAAGTTTCAATCGAAATTTTTAAATATGTTTTTTCATATTTTTACAAAGTTCAAGAACCCTCAAATAATTTAACAAATTGACACAGTTTCACTACTTGCAGAGATGCATAAAATGAAAATTAACCCCAGCGTCTAGTCGTTGACCCTTAGTCGCTTTCAATTGAATTAATGAATGTAAATTAGTTGCCGCCAAAACGGTCGCAGCATCGTCATTCAACGGCAGCGTTCGACAGCTTTCGACAGCTGTTTTGGTCAGTGCACAACAAATGACGCGTACAGCTGTCACGATTTGGTTTTGCCACAAGCATTGTTTCAATTTTGTATTCATAACTTAAAATATGTTTAAAAAAAAATGTGTGATTAAAAGTAATGAAAAGTCTACAGCGCGCATTCTTTGAATGCTTCAACTGCGGCCAACTGTTCGAAATGACTGACGTCGGTTTTAATGACCTCGTGTCCAAAAATTATATAAGACGCACACAACTAAAAAAAATATACATACTTATAAATAAAATTATGGCCATAAAGTAAAAAATCTGATATGTTTTTGCTCTCTAAGACGCATTTTGTTTCTGCCTTTGTCTTTCTTTCAAGTTGTCGATCTGCTTGCTCGGATATTTGTTTATTTTTTTTTATTACATATATTTTTTTATTTTATCTTCTTGTTAATAATGCAGTTATTATATATTAAGGTGTCTGTGACCAAATTAGAAAAGGTTGTGACGTCAACAATGCGCTGCCCATAAGCCGCTTTCCAGTTGTAAATAATTTGTTTGGTTGCATTGGGCGACAGCTGATGTGGGTCGATTTTTTTTGTTAGGTGCATTACAACAATTTGACAATTTCATATTTTTATTTTGATTGGCCATAAGTTATGTGTAAGCGGCTTTTCGCCATAATCGACCGTTTCTCTCAATTAGAGAGCGAAGAAAGCACAATTGAGCTCGTAAGCTGACGCCAGTCGCACCTAAACAAAGTGTCAATTAGACAATTAGTGTGGTCAGAGTGTGGCCATAAAATTTGGCTTATCAGCAGTAAGCGGCTTTTCGCTGAAGCCAGCAGCGGAAGGGAAAAGCCAAAGCGCCCCACTGGAGGCAGCCGATGTGAATCGAAGTCAACCACTTGTTGGTGTCATTTCAAATTACATTTGCATTGTCATTCTGATGCGCGCCACCCGCACTCACTGTCAGTCAATGCAGCAGCGCCTGTTGCTGTTTGCTGCTCACCATTTGTCACTCTGCCTCCTCCACTTCTGGTGCATAATTCAACGTCTTCGCGTCTGCGGTGGTCCCCAGTGGCGTGTCGCACCTCATGTCAAACATTCTTGCGCCACTTGAGCCACTGACGCCTCTTCAGCGCTTCCTTGTTAGCATTCTGCCGCTGCCATATTACGAGTGCAATTCCCCGATGCTTCCTCCCATCGTTCGCCGTTGCACATCGAGTGCTGTGACTTGTTAGGGGCCTCAGTGTGCCCACAATTTTCATTGCCACTAATTTGCATACTTGATTGTGTAATAAAATTGAAATACGCGCCCAAGTTCAACTGCACAGTGCACTTCTTGCGAGTATGTGTGTGTGTCGCTCTCTCTCGCTCTCGCTCTCAGATGTTTCCATGTAAATTTGTTGCTGCTGCCTTTGCTTGTTATGATGAGTTTTCAAAAGGGCTGCCGGCAGACAGACACTATCGAAGGTGTTAGATGGGCCGAGCACAACAAAAGCAACAATGACAACAACAATAGCCACATATATACATAAATAATGTAATAAAACAAGCATTCAAGAACATAAAAATTGAATTTTTACTAAAGCATTTTATGCATTTTCGACGGCTACGCGTTGCCGGCTCGTAATTTGGCTTTTGTTGTTAT